>JANAVB010010792.1:7850816-7995816 GCA_029216955.1 Iris pallida
ACAGAAGAGAAGACTCTCTCTCCTCACAAGACACTATTTATAGGGTTAGCCTCGCCGTAGCCAATATAAGGCATGACATCAGCAATCAGTCGCGTTGGGTCTCGAGAAACAGACAGTTGCTTTATTCAAAAGATCATCATTAATCTTTCCAAGATCGAGGCTATCTCTTCAGAAGAAGCATGTGCCCTAGCAGTATGCGCCTAAGCAACAAGCATTCCCCTCAGCGACACGCGAACGACTATACGCCAAAAGAGCCCATGCGCCCAGGCGAAGGGCATGCGCCCAGAGTCGCTAATCTACATGCTTCTTATTCAAAGTATTCCAAAACTTGCCCAGAAAGTTTTGAAAATTTTGAAGGGGGTCTTGTAAGAGGCATGGAATTCAGACGCATCTATAGGCCAGAATTCCTTTGCGCTCAACCCAACCATGCGACCAAACTCAAATGCGCCCGCAAGCTCAAATAATACTTGGCACGCAAAGAAAGTACAAATTTAAAGACATTCAAAAGAAGGCTTTGATTTCATATAAAAGTTTATTTCATGTCCAAAGAAGGCTTTACAAAGGAGAACTACAAAAAGAAAGATCATAAGCTACAGCCAGGCGCAGCAACTGCCATACGCCCCATGCCAAGCATGTAACGCCCAGTCCCAAATATGTAGGACTAGGAACGTAGACATGCCAGCTGTATTCCATACGAAGTACATGGGCCTCGTATGGATACTAAGCTATAATATACAGTAGAAACCATAACGACTAATCCATCCACAAATAAAAGAAAATAAAGAATTCATAATCATCTATAGAAATGTATTTGTACAATATGTTGGGCGGAGAGACAATCTACTACCAACAAGCAAGGAACGAAATACATGGAAAATGTGATAAGTTTGGCGAGCGAAGCGAAGACGATTCAAATGCAATCATCGCGAAGGAATAGAACAAGTCATGGCCTTGGCTAGAGCACCTGCGAAAATCATAAAAGCACACCTGGAGAAATCACCAGGTCCTCAGATGGACGTAACAAGACACAAATATCATGCCATAAACTGAATAAAGTTAGCTCAACAGAAAATTATATAAACTAAACGATAAAAGTCCTTAACCATTCTATGTGAAAATGCGCTTTGAAGACAACGTTCCACACAGGGGCCTTCCGAGACTAGAAACACGACGTGTAGCTTTCAACCAAGACACTAGTGGAATCTAGAGAAAAGAAAACACACGGCCCATTAGCACTCGAGTGAGAGCTAAGGGACATCTAGAGGAAAATAAATGCACGGCCACTAGCTCTTGGGGAGTCACTAACGGCAGCTAGAGGAGGAAAGTAAATGCACGGCCCACTAGCACTCGACTGAGTCACTAAGGGCATCTAGAGGAAAGTAAAACGAGTGAAAGCCCATACGCCTAATAGCTGTCTTCTTCCTTCCATGCACGACACGTGATGTATCTACATCACGAAATTTCTTTAACTGCTAAGTCTTCTAGACATCCATAGCTATTAGCAGTATATCCTAACGTACGGCTGTACGCACCGATGATCAGTCAGTACGCAAGTCTGTATATATGCGACTCGCGACTTCGTGACACACAGTGTCGAGGCCAATGAATGCGACACACACAAGGGTGGTCCCTTAACTCTAAGTCAAATTGCATAAAAAACTAAAGTATAGTAATTTGAATCTACATACGATTTTGAAAGTACAATTTTTACATTTGCTAGAAATAAATAATAGATAAAAGCATGCATGATTGAGCAAGTAAATAAACAGCAAAGGCAAGGTATCTTGCCTGGTGTTACGCCTGTGTGTGCATGATCCAATAAGTCCTGTTCGATGTGTAGAGGTTGAAGTCTCGGAGAAATAGGAATATGGAATTAGTCATGGTTAATGATGATAATCAAGGGAGATTTAGAGAGAGCTACTTATATTATTTTAGAAAAGTATTTCTAATACTGGGGACTAGATTTTTGTTGGTAAAAATAATTTTGGTAAATACTTGAAATCTAAAAATCGTTTAGGCAAATTCTCTGTTTGTAAAATAGAATAATCATATTTTTATTTGATAACTAAAATATAGAATACATTTATAATTTGAAAGCTACTATATATTTAGTCAAAAAATTCATATAAGAAATTAATACAAAAATGATAAACCATATTTTTATACATATCAATAAATATTTATACCTATTCATTTCTAATTCTATTAATAAAGAAAATAATATCCTTAATAGTAAAAATAATAATAATAGTAATAATAAAATAATAATAATAATAATAATAATGTAATATAATATTAATAATGATGATGATGACAATATCAGTATTAATCTACTAATAATAATATATACTACTAATGGTAATATAATAGTAATGATATAATAATATATAATAATAATAATATGATAATATAACTTAAAAGAACTATACTGTTCTGTTCTTTACTTTAACACAGGGAGAGAGAAAAAATATGGGAAAGAGGAGGAAGTAGCAGGAGAGAACGAAGGAGAGAGGAAGGGTGAAGAGTGGGGTTTACCAGAGGGGGCCAACGGGGGTTTTTCGGCGAGTGTGGCGGGGAGTCGGCCAAGGCGGAGGAGTGAGCGACAGAGGAGAAGCGGATGCCGTACGCCGGGGGAGATCTTGCGGGGAGCGGAGGGGCTTCATCGGCGGTTGCCAGCACACGCACGACGGTGAAGGCTCGCGAGTTGGGTCGGCTACGCACGGCTGGCCGTGCAGACTTGGCGGCGGCTGGGTAGAACGGAGAGACGCGGCGGTGGCGGTCGGTCGGCACACTGGCACCAGCGGTGAAGGCGATGGGTCGGGGCCCAGCTCGGCGGGGTTAGGAACGGACGGCACGCTCCGTCACCCGGCACGAGGACGACGGTCAGTGTGGCCATCCGATCCGACCACGAAGCGGCCCAAATCTGAGCTTTTTGGCTGCGGTCCGCGCGAGAGGGCGGTGGCACCGACTTCAGGCGACAGCAGAGGCGTTGGCCCACCGACGAGGGGTGCATGCTGGGGATGCCAGCTCCAGATTTGGAGAGGAGGCGGAAGCCGGAGGCGGAGGTGGACGCTGGTCTTGCGGGCGGTCGAGGTAGGTCACGGTTTCAAATATTTTTCCTTCTTTGTTCGTATGGTGGACACGATGGTGATCATGGTGGCGATGGGAGTTGAGTTGGGAATTTTCGGCAGTGCCCGGGGGCGGCGGAGAAGAGTTGAGTTGGGAATTTTTGGCAGTGCCCGGGGGCGGCGGAGAAGTTTCAGTGGTCGTCAGTATTGGGCGCCGGTGGGTCTCTGGTGGTTGCGGTCGGTAGTTTTGTGGAGACGGTGGTCTGTGGTAGGTTGCTTGATCGGGAGAGGAGGTGGTGGACACGATGATAGCATGGAGATGGTGGTGGTCGTCTCCTGATGGTTTGGTCGAAGTGGCCAGGAGTCCGGTGACGGAGGTGTCGGTGAAGATGACGGGGACTGTTGGTTGCCGGAAGATGGCAGTACGGGTGGCGACAAGGTGGTGTTGGTACTGATGATGTAACAGGGAGATTATAGAGCTAGGTTTAGGATTTGTTAACATCGGGGTGTGTCCGACTCGGAAAGGATTGTATATGTACTATTGGAAAAAGATATTGGACACCGACACGATGCACATATGTTGGTTGTGGTAGAAAATTATGGAGGAGTACCTGCCTATATAGGATGTGGGAATTCCCATTAGGATAAAGATTTGGGAGGATTTAAATCCCCATTAGATAATTACATAATTATTCAAATCGATTTAAAAATAAATTTGTCGAATCCAAATCAATCTAGATAAAACTTGTTTTTAATTTAAAGCTATTTTAAAATAAGGCCAATATAATCTTTTCCAATTTAAATCACATAATTAATTAAATATTAATTTAAACAATTTCCAAATAACTTTTTATAAATAATAAAAATATATTAATAAATAATTTCGAAATTCACAATAAATTAAATATTTGGAATACATTTTTATAAATAACAAACAATTAGTTTTCGAAAAATATCAAAGTGGACAAAATAAATTTCATGCCCCTCGCACACAAATAGTCTATTTTGACATAAAGCAATAGTTTTTTTTCTAAATTATCACTTATATTTGTATCATAAAATAAAATTGCCTTCTTTATAAATAAAAAAATAAATGTTTAGCAATATCGACGTGACACAATAAATTAAAATAAAATACATATTTTGTATACGAAGAATTCTTTTAATAAAATATTTGTATATAAAAATATATACCATCTCGCAATTTCACACGCTACGTACAAATACGAACAATGTGAACTTGTACGCGACGTACAATTGTGAAGTACAAATACCAAAATAACAAATCGATTCTAAAAAAAAATAAAAAATTTAGTAAAATTTAGGGGTTTTACAAGGCGCATCATCCGTCAGGCGCATCACTGATGTCTCGTTCCAGGTGCATCATTCCAGCATCTCAACATATGCGCATCTCCGTGCATAGTCAAAGCGAATCGCTCTCTCTCTCTCATCAGCACCAATCGGCCATTATGTAGCAGAAGGAGGAGCTCTCCTAGCTCGACAAAGATCGCGGCACGATGCCCCAATCTTCGGAAGCAACAGGCACACTCGGTAGCATGTGGCTCTGCCATCATAACGAAAGACGGAGCACGGTCGCCCGATCTTTGGATGCAACAGGCACCATCGGCTTGTGTCGGGACTCGACGATCCCGATATTTGGATACAACAGACACTATCACAGAAGCTCAGAGCAACGGAAAGACTGAGGCAACGCATCTTCACCCTTGGAAAGAGCTCAATTTCGACAGTTTGCCAAGGCGAAGCTCTGGCCAAGTTCACATTTATATTAAATGAATAATGAAAGCAAAGCTTTCCCTCATGCGGCTATTTATAAGCACGGGCAACCTACACCCGAGTGCCAAATGGACAACATTCCAAATTCCATGTAATGAATTTGAATTAATAGCAAATGCATCCGTCGCCTCGTATTCGGCTAAGTCAAGGCAACCATTAACGCCTCGAAGAACCCAACAGGCGGGACAAAGAGGATGTGACACATTGGCAGATGCGCCATTAATATCAAGCGCTCTTCCATGGATGCGCCCAGCGGGCCATAGCCATATGCCCAGATTAGCACTAACCAATGCAACCCGTCCATCAAACATTTAATGCTGAATGACGAAGGCGGCAACGCATTCCAAGAACCGTCCAATCAGCTGTGCAAAAACGAAAAGCCGCTGATGTCAGCACCTTGGGTCGGCAACAAGCCACGTAGTCGACCGATCATTCGTATGCACCTCGTCGCCATGCGCCCAGAAGACTGCGTGCGACCCAATGGTCATGCACCCCCGGCTTACTTCTGATCCCAAGCAACATAAGACTAGGCTATGCATGCGCCTCAAAAGCCATGCAACTGGACTTGCTTATGGCTCTTAAAATCATGAGACCAAGTCACCTCCCCTGCGCCTGATTCTAGGCGCCCTGATGCAAAGCTCTGCATGCACCTCACAAGCCATGCGCTTATACTCGTCTATGATGCCTAAAACTCATAGACTAAGTTGCCTCTATGTGCCCGATCCTAGGCGCACCCTGACAGATCACTCTCCTCCAAAATCGAGATCTTTGAGCCACAGGCAAACGCCATGCATCCCTTGACTCAGTTCTATTCAAAGATTGGGTGCCAACCACCCAAGATCTCAGCAACAACCAAATCTTCGCGACTGCCACGTGTCAGCTCCATCGCAGCCCAGCGCAGCAGCAGTCCAGCAGATTCAGCTTCAATCCAGGGCGCATCAACCATGCGCCCCTATCAGCATCAGCCACGTAGCGTTCCCACGTCCAACACATCCGACATATGCGCCACATGAGCAGCCAGCCTACTATATAAATATAAGGATCATTCTTTCACCCACACACAAGGACGGACATATACGCACAGAGAGATATACATGCAGACAGTTATATCCCCGTACAGAGGCCAGAAGAGACACTTAACGTCCGTTTCTTCTCGCAACGCTCCGGCATCCAGAGCAACCCAGACCTTCAAAGAGTTCAAGATCGTCGTCAGATCGTCAATGGAGTCAACGCATTACCACTCGCTCCACCGACACAGTTCCCCGATAAAAACAAAAGTGTACTCCTAGGACTACGTATAAGTCCTATATTGTATACTGTTCTGTTTGTAATTGAAATACCAAAGTTTTTAATCAACAAAACCTTGTCTCATTTTTATGGCAAACTATTCTCAAGAAGGCCCCCTCTCTGACCCCCTCTACTTCCATGCTTCTCATTCGACTCTCTCAGCCTTTTATTCCGTATCATATGATATCCACCTCAATCAAAGCGTAAAGAAGTGTAAAAATATTAATATTAACTATGGTTCATAGTATCGGTATCGAAATTGGTATCTATGAATCTCATGGCTTCCTCTACCAGAGCATAATATACAAACGTGAAGCAGAGCTTCACATAAAATATTAGAAGGAAAATGTTTTCGATTGCCTATCACAAATCGAAAACGATTAATTCTAATATTTTGAATATGAAGCTCTGCTTCACGTTTGTATAATATGCTCTGGTAGAAGAAACCATGAGATTCATGGTGATACCGATTCCGATAACGATACTGTGAACATTGCTTAATATTAATATTTTCATACTTGTCTACGCTTTGGTTGAGGCGGATATCTCATATGATGCGGAATAGGAGGCCTCATGACCCGAATGAAAAGAAGGGAGTAGGGAGGCTCACTCTATGCACTCAAGGTACTACGATATACACTCTTACTTATGCAAGCCTTTTGAGGCAATCAGCGTTATACTAGATTTTCCAAAGAAAAAATTATAACTCTGATAGGCCCAAAAGACTTGGCATAAGTAAGTTTAATTTTCAACACTTACCTAGCTACTACTAAGATATCTTATATATATCCTTCTAGGATATTTACTCTATACCAAGGTTCGTAGTATCGGCAAGGTTCTAAATGGCGGTAGGCGGGTGCGCGGCGGAGAGATCCGCCTACCGCCTAGACACTGCCTAGATGCCACCTAGGCGATCAATATTGATACTCATAGAAATAGTCCGATACCGATACCGATTCTTAAACTCATATGATTAATAGCCCGATACCGATATTGATTCTAGGGTTTTAGGGTCAGGGTTAGGGTTTAGATACCGACACTGATATAAATAGTTCGATACCAATACTCATATAAATAGTCCTCTACCGATCCGATACCGATACTCATAAAAATAGTTCGATACCGATACCGATTCTGATACTCAACAAAATAGTCCGATACCGAAGTAAACACATCAAGTTGTTAGATCGACAACAAATAACAATAAGTATATCTTAGTAGTAACACATCAAGTAGTAAACACATAAATATATCTTAGTAGTAAACACATCAAGTAGTACTCAACGACCCCCCCTCTACCCCGGGCCCCCAACCCCTCCCCCCCGCCCCCCGCCCTTCCTTCTCCCCTCCGACCACCAAGACCCCCCGCCCCTCCGTTCGCCTACCTCCCCCCCCCCCCGACCTCCCCACCCGTCGACTCCCAACGTAAACCCCCCTCTCCTCCTCCCCCCCCCGACGCCAACACCTCCAAGACCCTCGCCCTGCGACCTCCCCATCCGTCGCCCCACCCTAAACCCCCCTCCTCCACTCCCCGACCACCAACACCCCCCGGCCCCCTCCCTCCGCTCCCCTACCCCCCCCCCCCGACCTCTCCACCCGCCGACCCCCCTCTATCCGACCCCCTCCCTCCGTTCCCCAAACCCCCCCCCCCCCCCCCCGCGGCCATGATTCCACCCACGAGGTGCACCCCTCCCCCTGACCACCAAGAAGAGAGAGAGAGAGGGAGAGAGACATACTTGAGTGAATGAGAGAAAGAGAGAGAGAGAGAGGTGAGAGAAAATTTTGGGGTGAATGAAAAATCCTCCCTCCCCGTCGGTTCGTTTTATGTTAGGACACAGTATTTAGCGACGGATATATCCATCGCCAGGCCGTCGCTATACCCTCGCTAGTTTGCGACGGATAATCCGTCGCTATGTGGTCGCCAAATTTTGTGCCAATTTTTTCTAACATTTTCCCGTAAAATATTGACAACTGGGCGACGACATAGCGACGGGTTATTTGTCCGTCGCTATATGTCCGACGATATAGCGACAGATTTTCGATCGAGATTTATCCTTAAAAAAAATCAGCTGCAATTAGACCGAAGACCATCGCTGTTTCGTCGATAGTCCGTCGCTATAGCGACGGAATACATCCGTCGCTAAATATCGTCTCTAAAGTGCTGTATTTTGGTAGTATTTGCGTGTACCATTGTAGCATCCCTCACCAAAACTTGGAGAGAGATGATGACATACACAACCGTTCTTCCCGCAGCTCAAAAATTGTGGTACGATCTTCGTACTTTACTCTCTTTTGTATTGCATTTTGTTTCCATAGATCGTGCGTTATTTTAATTTTGTAGACGAATTTTTTTAAGCTGGGTAGATTTTTAACCACTTTTTGATTTTTTAATAATTTATTTATTTTAAAATTTTGTGTTAGAAAATAATATTTTTCTATAAAGGGAAATATAGGTATTTTTTAATAACAAAAAGGTTTGCCAAATTATTTTTTAAAATAAGATTTAGATTTATGCAAATATAATTATAAATTATTTAATATATTAAATATTATTTGAAATTATTGTGATCAAATATTTGATTGGGATTATATTGAGTTAGTTTTAAATTTTTATTTGATTTGAATTAATGTGATAATTTATTCGTTAGGATTCTTAATCCTTATCTTATAATCACATTTGAAATAAATCATATCTTCATTTAAGTAAATCTAGAAATATTTGGATTAGCCTAATCCTATTGGAATAATATCTACAATTATTTAAACATATTCTTATTTAAACTAGTCATAATCCTATCCAAATTAGATAATCCTAATCAATCCATATTAATTAAATTATAATCAATCCTAATTAAGTAATCCCTACATATTATATATATACCTATTGAACTTATGGATGAAACCATCTCTGATATTTTATACTTTCCCAAATCTTCTCTATTTTTTGTCCAAAACAGTCCAAATTCGTCACAAAATCAGCCTCGTTTTCAGAAGCTGTAGCAATTTTGCGAAGCCACTGTGACCAACTTCGGACTCCATTTCACTCTAATTTTTTTTGTTAAAACCATATCGAGGTTAGCTTCCAAATATATAATTTATTTTCTGTAATTAGGAACGTAAATTTCTAAAAATTGATTGAGTGCGAGTTGTCCAAAAATCGATGTATCGCATTATTTTTGAGATTCCAGGAGTTCTCGAACTCCGTTTTGCAATCCTTTTGATGTTTTGGAATGTTGACATATTAATATACGTCATATAATTTTTCCACAAATTAATAAATTAGTTTACTATTTTATTTAATTTGTCGAACTCAAAATTGGTCAATAATTTACCAATTTAGTCACGGTTAGCCATAATGGTAATAACTTTTGACCAAATCATGATTTGTGGCACCATTGATTCTAGTGCACTCGTAGTTCTGAAATATACTAGATTGCACACTCAAATCATTGAGTTCGTGACGTTTGACTATTTAGTCAATGGTATGCCTCGATTTGCGTGTCATGGATTCCGAATTTGGAACTGTGACTTTCTATAGTCAAGAATTTATATTCAAATTTTATTTCAGATTATAATTAGATTAAATTAGATGACTTATATGTTTGTCCTTTACTTGGGGACTTAACCTTAAATTTCGGAAGTCAAAACAACAAAACTAAGTCTATAAATCCTAGAAGCATGTAGACTTGTTGTTTAGGAAACCCACATGTTCCATGTGTACTTAAAAGACTAAAATAATTCTTTAATTATGTGTGAAATTTGATATTGCATAGTCAGCGGGGACTTGAACGACAAACAAGTACACCTTACCAAGTTTTTCAATTCATATAGCATGTTTAAGTTATTTGCTTATTTTATCATAGATTCACATGATTCTAGTCTTAGCAATTATTTTGATCTTTCTTGATTAGAGACACTTGTCATAGACCCTGTATTGGTTTGGATATAATTGATTATTATACCCACATGAGTGTTAGAAGTGCGAAAATGATTATAAACACATAGACCATTTCTTTTCTCTATTTCGTTATTTTTGAGCTTGTGGCCTCTAAGGCCGGGTTATTTGTTTTATAACCCTGTGACCTCTAAGGTCGGGTTATTTGATCGTCATGTAACCTCTAAGGTCGGGTGAGTTTTCTTAGTCGTAGTTTACCTGTGAGCTACGGTATTTGTAGTCTGTCGTTATACAATGCTTTGTAGTTAGTTGTTCTCATTCTGTATTGACTGCAGTATATGCTATGCTCTAGTTTACTTTTTCTTGCTTTATCATTGTCTATTTAAATGTTATATTTTGAGATACTTGGATTGTATATTATGTGTCTTATTACGCCCCTTTGAGGAACTGATGATCTCTTCAGGTATAGACGTTCGGCAGAATACCAAGGAATAAGATCCAGACTAGAGTTTTACTTTGCGAACTATATGATCTTCTCTTCGACCGTGGAATTTATTTAGTTGTTAACCTTTATCTCAACTATTTTATTCTATACTTTACATTCGCTCGGTAGTGGATTTGTCTCCACCCGACATCTATTTCATTCAACTTTTTCAGTACTTATCCGAGGCCAACCACATGGATTCTTCAGGAGAAATAGGGGTTGCATCATGGGGATCCCTTATCTTTATATTTGTTCACACTGGTTATGGTACTTCACATGCCTAATGGATATTGCGTTATGCAGACAGCATATTGTGCTATTATTTTGGCACGTAAAATCGCATCTCACACCTTATTTATGCTGATAATTTGCTAGTTTTTGTGGTGCCATCACTATCCGGACTTGATGCGGTTAACAATGTGATGTAAGAGTTTGGGTTGGTGTCTCTAATAAGGACAAAGGTAGAGTCTATTTTATCAAATTACGTCCAAAGAAGAAGGGGCTAGCTGAGAGACTTGGTGTTGCTAGAGGTGATATGTCTGTTAGATACCTAGGATTTCCACTGTCAGTGAACTATGCTCGGGTGGCGGAGTGCAGTAGTATTGTGGAGTTTACTAAAAAAGGTTAGAGGGTGGGCAGGCACAGACACTTTCATTCGGAGGCAGGATCAAGCTAGTTCAGTCTGTTATTCAATCAATAACAAACTTTTGGCTTCAATCCATTATGCTACCTATGTCGATGATCAAATATATGGAGAAGATGTGCGCAAAATTTATCTGGAGGGGTGGAATACAGGCGTTGCCTGGAAGAAACATGTCGGCTAGCTGGTGGGGTCGGCCTTCGTCCTTAGGGGCTGCTGCGGAAGGTGGTTGGCATTAAGTTGGTGTGGCACTTCCTAAAGGGAGATTCATTATGGGCACAATGGATGTGGGGGCTGTATTTGAAGACCGATAACTTCTGGGATTACACTTCAAATGATAATGAGTCTATCATGTTCAAACATTTACTGAAACACAGAGGAGTGCTTAAACAGGGCACAATCCGGGTGCTCAAAGACGGGCATGAGATGGATTTGTGGTTAGACCCGTGGATACACCACGAGGGACTACTCCTGCGGGTGGGGGTGCATGCAGTAAATGAGGCATACAACAAGGAGATTGTGGTGTCTATATATCATACGGGATTATGAATGGGCGATGGAGGGACACAGATATGCTCGGGTGCTCTATAACCAAATATCACAAATAATAAGCGACAACAGTTTGAGGGCGTATAGGTGAAAATTTGATGGGACATCTACATGCTAGTTTGAGTGTAAGGCAGTGATAAGATTGATTTGAGGAGTGCCAAAAAAATGTGATGTTGCTAACATGGTATGGGTGGCAGGGTGTGTTAAGAAGATGCAATTGTGTTTGTATCGCTTATTACAAGGCGGTTGCTTACGAAGGACAAGCTTCATAGGTTTGGTGTTCAAATTGAGGATCAAACGTGTGTTTTGTGGGCGGGAGAATGATACTATGCAAATCTATATTTTGGTTGTGGTTTTACCCGAGGCATATGGAGGGAGCAGGAGTTGAACTACAACTGTGAAATGGTGGTAGAATGAAGTTTCTTAATATTGCTCAGGATATTATGGCAGCCAAACGAAGGGGAGCGCATTGGTATAAAGAGGCTCGACTACGGCTGGCAGCTTCAGTGTGGCATGTCCCTTGTTAGCAATCACCCGAATAAAATGTGTATTATATGCGAATTTTTCCGTATCTTACATAAACGTATAATACTTACGTACTTTTAACAAATTCAGATTTGTACGCAAATTTTAAGCCTGTGGCGTTTTAAACACGTACCGTACGATTTTTTAAAAAATTTAGCAAAAAAATGTGACCAAGAAACCCAACATTGTTGACTTTCTTGACTCTTGTTACTATTAGATATTAAGACTGGCACAATTCCATCATCCAACATCTTCTTATTCTCACACTGAACCCTTGTTTATGGAGTAGAGGTGGGTGGACCCTATATATGCTAATTTTTAGTGCCGAATTGGTTCATATGAAACGTACTAAACACGAATTAAATCTGATCCGAATATTTTTCGGTTAGACGAATTTTTGACCGAATTTTTTTGCCGTATTTTACTTATATTGTGCCGATTTATACTCGTACCTTTGTCGTTCCGAATTTTTTCGTTTGCCGAATTGCTAACAAGGGACATGTCTGAAGGGAGCAGAACAATCATATATTTGAAGGGCTGAAGACATGCTGGATTGAAATTATGCATAATATTATATAAATATATATAAATGTATATATATCTATATATATATATATATATATATATATATATATATATATATATATATATATATATATAATGGCAATCAAAATGGTATATATGCCCAGAAAAGTCCTGGGAGGCCATCTACACAAAAAAAGCCGCACGGCCAACAAAAACACAAAATCAAAAGGAAGCCCCCCCCCCCCCCCCCCCCTCCCCCCCCCCCCCCCCCCCCCCCCCCCCCCCCCCCCCCCCCCAACACCCACACACACACACGCATACATTTTTGAAGCCGGGGACTTGGATGCGGGTATATGGAGTCACTTTCACCAGGTGTGCCCGGTCGCTAGTGTCGCAAGGAGAGATTTACTGGAGCGTCTTAGGCTTTGGTGGTCATCGAATAAATCTCACCTGCACCATCTTATTGTGGGGGCGATGGCCTGGGTGTTAGAAAAAATAGGAACCAACACAGATATGAGCGACATATAATCTCTTTGCCGCTGCTGTGTGCCGAAGTTCATCGTCAGGTGGGTAAGGTTCTGAGCTGCTTTCCTACCCTGGTTGGGCTCGATCAGCGGGAGAGGGACCAATGGGTGCCACGTACGAGAGGGTCAGAGGCATAGCGTTTCCTGGTTCACTGAGTTCTCGAGTTGGGGGCCAATCAAAATGGTATATATGCCCAGAAAAGTTCTGGGAGGCCATCTACACAAAAAAGCTGCACGGCCAACAGAAACACAAAATCAAAGGGAAGCCCGAAATCAGTGAACCAGGAAACGCCGTGCCTCCGACCCTCTCGTACGTGGCACCCATTGGTCCCTCTCCCACTGATCGAGCCCAACCAGGGTAGGAAAGCAGCTCAGAACCTTACCCACCTGACGATGAACTTCGTCGCGCAGCAGCGGCAAAGAGAATATATGTCCCTCATCTGTGTTGGTTCCTATTTTTTCTAACACCCAGGCCATCGCCCCCACAATAAGGTGGTGCAGGTGAGATTTATTTGACCACCATCAAAGCCTAAGACGCTCCAGTAAATCTCCCCTTGCGACACTAGCGACCGAGCACACCTGGTGAAAGTGACTCCATATACCCGCAGCCAACTCCCTGGCTTCGAAAATGCGGATAACCACAAATCGGGTTTGTGCAGCAATGGATATATATATATATATATATATATATATATATATATATATATATATATATATATATATATATATATATATATATATATATATAGGATGAGGGAGGTGAGGTGCTACCCTATGGAGGGTGTCTACTTGTCACCCCTCACATGTCTATATATATATGCAAATGACCTCTAGCCTAGTGGTTAAGAGAGATGCATGCGGCCCAAGTGGTCGGGAGTTCGAGCCTCAGTGGAGGCGAGTTCGCTTCAAAAAAAAAAAAAAAAAAAAAAAAAAAAAAAAAAAAAAAAAAAAAAATATATATATATATATATATATATATATATATATATATATATATATATATATATATATATATCAGTTATGCTCTAATGGACTTGCAAGCCTACTTTATGGTACATTTTCGTTATATATAACAGTGGGTTCCGTAGATATATTTACTACTTTCAATAAATGGTGGGGAAAAAAAAGATTTAATTCTATCTTATGATTCAAATAAATCTTTTCAACAAATGGTTAGAGATAGATTTAATTCTATCTTAGGATTCAAAAGAATCTTTTCAAATAAATGGTAAAGGATAGATTTATATTAATATTAATATTAATACTAAATTGATATTAATATTAACATTAATGTTAAAATTAACATTAATATGAAAACTAATATTAACATTATCATTAATTTTAATTTTAACAATATCATTAACATTAATATTATAATTATGTTATAAAAAAATAAAAAAAAATAATGTTAGTACTAAAATTAAAATTAATGTTAATTTTAACATTAATGTAAATATTAATATTAATGTTAATTTATTATTACTATTAATGTTAATATTAATATTAGTATTAATTTTAATATCGATATTAATTTTATCTTTAACATTAACATTAATACTAACATTAACATTAATGTTAATATTAATTTTAATATTAATGTTAATTTTAACATTAATGTTTATTTTAGTATTAATAATAATATTATTATTATTAATAATATTAATGTTAATGTTATTGTTAATGTCAATATTAATATTAATATTAATATTAATATTAATATTAATGTTAATGTTAATATTAATATTAACGTTAAAATTAAAATTAATGTTAATGTTAACATTAATATTAATATTAAAATTAATGTTAATTTTTAAATAATGTTAATGTTAATGTTAATTTAGTATTAATATTAATATTAAATCTATCTCTTGTTATTTATTTAAAATATTTATTTGAATCCTAAAATAGAATTAAATCTATCTTTTACCATTTACTGATATGATTTATTTGAATCTTAAAATAGAATTAAATCTTTCTTTTATCATTTATTGAAAGGAATCATTTGAATCCAACGTAGTAAATATACCTACGGAACCCACCGTTAAATATACCGGAAATGTACCATAAGGTAGGCTTGCAATCCCATATATATATATATATATATATATATATATATATATATATATATATATATATATATATATATATATATATATATATATATATATATATATACTAGAGGAAGAAATAATATATTAGACATTACAATTTTACTTTTTTTCCAACATTTATTAACTGTTAATAAATAGTGAAATGTAATAAGTTGCAAGGGTCCATAGCTCAGTGGTAGAGCAATTGACTGCAGATCAATAGGTCACCGGTTCGAACCCGGTGGGCCCTAAAAATGACTTTAAATAAATTTTTATTATAATTTGTTTATTATGCATGGTTACTTTTCTACATTTCATCTACGCTCACTGGATAGGATTGAACTCCAAGGCACCTTTTATATTTTTAAAAGGAATCATTTTCCCAAATAACAGAATTTAAAATTTTAATTTATATATTAAGCACGGTAGCACAATCTAGGATTAGGTTGTCGTTCCATTTTAGTTTAAACTCAATCTCATAATGACGCAAAACTAACCGAATCATATAAAACCTAGTATTTTTTTTCCTGTTTGTTCTGATGGGAATCAAATATAGGAGAATAATAGTAATATAAAATATTAATTGCATCAACTATTCCTATGTTTTACACTTATTACACGAACTATTCCTGCTTTGAAACTAATTACACGAACACCCCCTATAGTTAATATTTTCTATAGAAACTAATAACACTGACCACCCCTATGGTTAATAAAATTTATAAAGGAGAGGGGTGGTCAGTGTAATTATTTTCGAAATAGGGGCAGTCCCTGTAATACTCACGAAACATAGGGAAGGTCAGTTTAATTTGAAAAGTATTTATTTATTTATTTATTGCAAATAATTTCAAAACGTTTTAGCTGTACGAATATAATATAACTAGATACAACGGACATTTTGATTATTAATTTATTGACATTATATTCATCATGTTTTGATTATGGCAAAGGACCGGTTATATTTTCAAAATAAATGGGCCCTGTCCAGACCGTTTATATTGAATTTATTTATTTTTGGCTTAATTGCAATTTTATATGTTGAACTATTTCAGTTTTTCAATTTGATACACTAAACTGTTTTACTCGATAATTTGATACAATCAATAATTTAATATTTTAATTTGATATCCAAAATTAAAAAAGAAAAAAAAAAGATAAAATTACCTCCCCCTTCACAACCCCCTCCCCTTCCCACCAACCCAATCGGCCCATCATTCCCCTACCCCCCTACCCCTACAAGCCCCCGCCCCCTCTCGGCTCCCCCTTCCTCACTCCGGTAGAGTACTGCACCACCCTGCCTCCTCCCCGTGCAGACCGCCATCGGGCCCCACCCCTCCAATCCCCACCTCTCTGCCAGCCTCCCACCCTCCTGCTTTGGCAGCGACACAGCAATAGCGACATCGTGGTGTAGCCAGAGGGGCACGGAAGGGCGTCGAGAGGTGGGGGCATGTGTGTCCGCTGGAGGGATGGGGGGAGTGGTGCGGCCGGCAGGAGGAGGGGGTGTCACGACCCGTTACCCAAATTGTTGGGCCGGGCCGAGTACACCGACTCGAACCCTTTACTCTGTATTTTCTGTCTTGCTTCATGTTCTCATATTTGACACGTTGTACACACGTTTGTTCATTGTTCATTGTTCACCGTTCATCGTTCATAGTTCATTATTCTTACTTGTATATTAGGGTGGAGAAATACTACAGATATGTGACCAATCCTAAGATATAAGAACTGTCCTAAGACAGTAAATGAAAGTAATACCTCATTTGAAGATATAAGAACTGTCCTAAGCATGGCAGGTACTGAAAGTAATACAACTTGTGAAGATTTTAACTTGCTACCTCAAGGATCAGTATTTTAACATGGTTAATACATGTTCTAGCATTAAAAGACAGTAAATGAGTTTGTAGATGTACTTGCCTCGAGCAAAGCAAGAATACTAGTACGAAGATATAGATGTCCGGTGTCCTGTCAATAATGATATACAAACTCAGTTCTAAGCTATGTTCAATGTTACACTAGTGGTGTGACACGACTCCTAACTGGATACTAGCCAAGTGGGGATACTAGCCAAGTGGGGACCTAGCATAAAAGTCTAATGTGGGGTGACACAATACCCAAACTTTCTATGATCTTTACACTAGTGCAGGGGGCAGTCCAATACTATAATAACTCAAAACAACACAAAATTTGTAAGTCGTAACTACTCAATAAATAAATCAAACTGTACACTGAGTTCCAACAATTTTTGAGATAGACAAAAAGCTCAATTTTACATAAAGTAAAGTACCAAAATAATCTTTGTTAATTATAGAAATTTATACTAATTTTTTTGGAATTTATAAACTCTCATAAATAATTATTAAAAATCAGCAAACATAAATATACTGAAAATGAGTTCTGTTTTCCAATTTTTATAAAATACCAAAAGTACTTAATAAATGCTGAAAAAATTATAATAAATTAACTAAATTAACATAATATTTAAATACAATTTAGTCCAGATTTTTACAGCAATTAAAATATATATAAAAATTCAAAAACATAAAGTAACAATTTCTGGAAAAATAATTAATTACAAATTAAGGATAATACATAAGCAAAATCTACATGTTGTCGGATGATAAAATAAATATCACCAACGTGTCCAGAACAGTCAAATTAGCTAGGATAGCCTACCCATAAGTCCAATTTAAATACAGGGGCAAAATAGTAATTTTGGGTCAAATGATGTCCGCCGTTGGACACACTTCGCACCGAAAAATGTGTCGGGATAGAAGTCTACAAAACCGAGCAAATTATATGTTCACGAATCTAGAATGATGATACGAACCCAACGGTATGTCCGAAATAGGATTCCGATGTCCCGATCACAAAATGACACGTTGACGCGGACATTTGGAATCCAGTTTGCACCGAAATACGTGTCGGAGCAAATGTCTTCAAAACTCAGCAAATTATATGTCAACGAGTCCAGAATGACGATACGAACTCAACGGTATATTCGGAATTGGATTCCGATGAGCCGATCTTAAAGTGACCCGTTGGCTCGAAATGTGGGACCCACTTTGTACCGAAATACGTGCCAGGGCCCACGTTCTCCAAATCAAGCAAACTTTATATGAAAATATGCCAGAACGACGCCACGAGTCTATTGGTGGTGTCAGAAATTGAATCCGGAGTCCCGGGTTCAAAAATAGAATTTAACAAGCACAAATTAAAGAATTCGGACGGCCAACTTTGGCGTCGAATTCGACCAACCAAACGTGCTTATAATGAAACGAAACTTAAAGGAGGTAGGAAGAGGGTTATACCAGCTGCGCACAGGAACCGGTAGCATGCCAACGGGAGCTGCGACGGCGGAGTTACGTGTCGACGAAGTCGGCTCCACGAAACTGTCCAAAAATAGTTCAATTTAAAACGTCAACTTGGTGGCCAGTTTTGAGGTATCAAACGACGAAATAAACGGAGGAAAGAGTTCGCCGATCCAATGGTCGGATTGACCAGAAAAGCTGTGCGAAGTCGCTGCGATGGGACACAAATTTTGAGTTCCAAACTCGCGCGCGCCGACGGGATTCCGTTCAAAATGCACGAATAGGCTATTCGGCGCGTCGGGGAAGAAGGTTGTGGACACGGGGTGGCTCGTCGGAGGTCGCCCAGGCGAGGGGGTCACGGGGCTGCCCATGCAGCGGCGTGCGGCGGTGCACGGCCGCTGCTGCTGCAGCGCACTGCTGTGCGGCCTGCTGCTGCTGCTGTGCACGTACGGGGCACGGCAGGGGTGGCTGTGCGGGTGGTGGTGGTGATGATAGTTAGTGGTGGTGGTGGTTTGTGAGGGGAGAGAGAGGTGCATGCTTTTGTGTGTGTATGTATATTAATATATATAAAGAGTGACAGAGAGAGAGAGATATTTGAGAGGGAGAGAGAGGGAGGTCGGCCACAAGGAGGTGGGGTGTTTTGCTGACATGGTGATGGGGGGTGAGGTGTATGTGTGAATAATAGGCGAGAGAGAGAGTTATAATATATATATATATATATATATATATATATATATATATATATATATATATATATATATATATATATATAAAGAGAGATATTTAGAGAGAGGGAGGTATTTTCAAAATAGGAAAAGGAGAAAAATTAAGTAGGGTATTTGGACAGTCATGGGAGAACAATATGGAGCTTGGGTTTGGGTTCGGTCGAACCGGGTCGGGTCGAAATCGGACAGGGTGAAATAATGAAATTAAATACGTATTTATGATCACGGATAAATAAATAATATGCGGGGACTCCAATAAATGGGACACAAGTTTCATGTGGGTAGTAGGCTTCATATGGGCCACGTCCATACTTTGGGTCGACTAGGTTGGATCAATGTCGGGTCCCGAAATTAAATTGAAAATTAAATCAGGTTTTACGGTAGAAAATAAATCGGCCTAAATCGACCCGAAAGTTGTGCCAAGAAAATGAAGCACAAAATGGAGTGTCTTAGTGGGACACGAAGGTCATGGGTGAAGAACGTCTCGAGTAGATCATTTATGAGAATTTGGTTCTGAGAAAATGACTGGTCTGGTGCTTCTAAATTAAAAGTCACGGTAACGTGAAAACGATGATCAAAGATAAAAGTGGGAATAATTATTCAATGATTAATTGGTCTAAGTTGACCAGAAGTTGCGCGATACAAAAAGAGCACAAGGGAACGAGTTTAAATGGGACATGATATATCAAAATGAAAATAATCTTGTCTACTACAAAACTCGTAAAGAGAGTTTACAGAGATTGGCATCCCTGACGCTTCAGAAGTCAAAGTCACGAGAAGGTACATTAATGATCACAAATAATTAAATAATAAAATATTTATCGAAAATAATTCATTCAGAAAATTTAAAATAAATCCTGAAATTCAGGGGGCTTACATCCTACCCACCTTACAAAAATTTCGTCCTCGAAATTAAAAATCATCCAATAGGTCAAACTATAACATGTAGCTGCTCTGGCTACGATACTCAATCTGCTACCCTTGTAATCATCTGTCCTGTTTCTCTTTACGATCTTTTTGGTTTAGGTTCAACAAAGTCCTTCTATCATAAACTACGTCATATATCCTTTAGAATCTTCCATACTAACATGAAACATTTATGTATACCCTAAACTATAGGTCATTCTCTGGGTATGTTTATGAACCTACAATGCTTGATCATCAACCATGTTTCCAACCTCAATTGTAAATACTTGATTTCCTTATCACATCCTATGTATCTTTATTCTATCAATCCATAGTTCCTTTGCATCATTTGTCGTCAATCCTTTCCTATAGCTTCTCCTTGAAATTATACGTTCAATATTTATCCTTGGCGTAGAGCCTTCTTCTTTTTACTCAACAAGTCCTCCGAATATAAATCCTCGATTTCAAAACTCCCGATTTATTAATTACCAAAGTACATATGTCTCTATCTTGTTCCTTGTCTTTTTAACTGGTATTTTTTCGATCTCGTACGTACTATTATATCCCATTCTAACTTATTCTATACCATTCCACATATCGATATACCCTCTAATCACATGCAATTAGCTAGAGGTAACCAACCAAAATTCTACAAATGCTAAATCCTCAAACTGCTAAGTACAAGATTCTAATCCTCAATCCATAGTCACAACAATATAATATCTCATTTCTCCATCTTAGATACCCTATCATCAAGTCATACTATCAATACAATCGTTCTTAATGGTTTCCAAGTCTACTACAGTCAGTCACCCATACTCGTCCTATAAACTTAATCTAACCAATCCCTAGGAAAAGTATTTATCACACTCACACAATACATCTATAGTTATACTACAGAATCAGTTAACAAGGTTTGACTATTTCGGTCATCTATCAAATAGAAGGTAACAGGGCCTAAGACTGGGTCAAGCAATCCATAACAGTGTCCAAACAAGTTAAAGGGTCAAGCAAGACAGGAAAGTTTATCGGAATATCTCCAAGAATGGTACAGAGACAACGAGATATATAACGAGAAGAATTACCCAAGAGGTTAACGAAGAAGAGTTTAGTCAAGTCACAGGAAAGATTGAACACAAAAATAATTATGTCCAAAAGATAACGCGAAAGCAATCCTATTGGAGAATCTTAGAGAACCTATAATCCTAGTTGTAGATGTAGATATGACAGAGTTAATCAAGACTGGAAAAAATGATAATAAGAATTTGTTCTTGCTCATTCGGTCATAACAAAGTGAACCAAGTTGAGATATGACCTGATAACCATACACGTCTTCCTGAAACCATGCTGCCAGAATTTTTGCCACACCAGTAAGCTTATATGCAATAAACGATAGAGTCACAACTAAGGTATACACCCTATAATCATGTTATCTAGAATTCTCACCACGCCAACCGGTATGGCTGCGAGAAAATCTAAATTTCATAACTAGGATAAGTATATCCGAAATCAGGCCCTATGTTTTTGTCATACCAGATAATATGTGTAGGTCCTAAAAATCAAGTTGCACCCATCAAAGAAGTCATGAAAATCAAATTGTACATCCTTAAAGTGAACTGCGCAGGAGACAGATTGTGCAATAATTCAATTGCGCAGGCTGAACTGCGCACTCATCCAAGTGCGCTGGCTAACGTGGCCTCGTCATCATTATCTGACAGAGAATCAGATCTTCTGATAGCTGACAGCACGAAGAACGAGGAAACTGTTTATTTATCGTGCAGCACAGCGCTCGAGGACAGCTGTACATGAAGCGCAATCTGCCAGACTCTCTGCAGCACGGTCCATCCCAGCGCAATCTGAAGCCAGCACAATTCATGTGGCGCACTTCATCAAGACAACTGACAATGTACACGTGGCCTACATGCCATCAATTACTCACCATGTGGCAACCGTCTGTACACGACCAAGCGCATTTTAATCAAACAATGCCACGCGTCACATACAGGTGGTCCACGATCGAGTAACTGCCTGCGCAGTTCATTGCTTGCGCAATCCAAAGTCTGCGCAATCCATCTTGCGCAACTCAGAATAACTAAAAGTTAGTTATTTCCAGAACTCTATAAATAGAGTTTCAAGTATTCATTATCACACACACATTCAAGTCATCACCAAAGATCAGGAGTTCTTGCCAAAGTGCTGCTGCAATCTTCAGAGGCTACCGTCTTCAAAGTTCACATCGTCCAAGGGATAAAGCGATCGTCATTCAGATCGGATTCCTATAGTTGTACTTTCCCAGAATTCTTGTAATCTTCTTACAAAGTTTGTGAAATAAAGATCAATTTTTATTTTTGCAAACAAAATGGCGACTCTGCTGGGGACGACTTTCTCCTCCGACGAGGAAGTGACAACTCAATGTAACGTTGCGTCTATCGAAAAGACGCAGAAGACGCTGGTTGTAAAGGTCAACCAGACGGCCTACGAGGCGATGATCAACTCCAGGACCACCCCTCGTACTACAACAACTTCTGCCACGAGCAAAGTTCACCCAGTGTGGGTCCCCAAGACCGTTGTGCAGTCTACTGCCTCTGCTGTTCAGCCTACTGTGCAGTCTACTGCCTCTGTTCCCAAGACTGATGTCTCTGTTGCGCAGTCTGCTGCTATTGTCCATGCGCAGTATGCTGCTCCCCTTGCCAGTGCACAAACCACTTTCTATGCTGCTCTGTCAAAGTGCAAGATTCTTCTTTCCCTGGCGTAGTTGGCTGCAACTCTGCCTGCGCAGTCCACCACTCCAGCAACCAGAGTGCAACTCAAGCACTCTGGCATCAAGACTCCTGCTGTGCAAGCTGCTGGGACTGTGGCCAGAAGACCTTCTGCCAAAGCTTCTCATGCGCAACTGGCCAGTACTCCAACAGCCACTTCAATCCCTGTGCAAACTGCGCCAGCGCAGTCTAAGAGGGACAGCCCTTTGGCTAATCTTTCTTCTTCTCACAACAAAGGGAAAAATTCTGTTCCTCGTCCCAAACACCCTGTTGCTTCAGCGCAATCCACTGGAGGTAGTCTTTTGACTATTCCTCCTCCTCCTCAGAACAAAGGAAAAGGCCCGTTGGTCTTTTCTCAAACTTCCTCGTCCCACGACTTGGAAGAGAACAGAGGGAAACGCTCTTTAGCTAACCCTTCTTCACAAAACAAAGGAAAAGGCCCTTTGGTCTTTTCTCAGTCTTCCTCGGTTTTTACCGTAGAAGATCAATCTGAATGTGCTCCGGCACCAATCAGTACCAGGACTCTCTCCAACAAGAGTTCTTCTTTCCTACTTGCCAAAGGGAGGTGTACTGATTAAAGAGGGATTCTGCCTACTCCAGTAGCAGAATTCCAATATCTCCCAACTCTCAAGATATCCCGCTCAAAATAGAAAAAATTGCTGGTGTCTCAGACAGAAACACCTGGGGGTGAATTTGCTGATCTAAGAACTTATCTCAATAGACCAACTTCGGCGAAACGCAAACAACCGATGCCGAAGACCAACCAGCATCAGAGACAAACTTCTAGGATCAAAAATCCTGACACCTATGCTAATGAAATGAGTACTTTCATGTACACTCAAGGGACAAAACATTTGAAGAACCGGAACCATGTTCCGAATGTTGTCAAAGAACATATCCCTCGAACTTCTTCTCGTCCCGTCATTGTTCCCGATCTCCGAGAACACCTCAAACAAAAACGGGACAACATCTCAACACCTCCAGTGCAACCACTTGGACACCATTGTAATCATAAGGTTGTCATCAAGTGTTGTTGTCAGACAACAAAATGATCTGTCTTCGATCGTTTAAACTTTACAAACTCTGAACCTATGTTAGAAGATGAAGACGAAGTTCTGTACGCTTCTGTCAACATGACTTTTCGAGACACTGGGGGTAGGAAGTGCTCCAAGCATGGCAAGCCTCGCAAGCCAAGCCAGCGGCATTTGGATCTACTCCAAGAATTTTCTGATGGAGTATTCCAACATACCCGATCCCGAAGCCGAGATGCAATCGGTCAAAGGAATCTTCAAGATCCTTCCGGTCATCTTCCTCTTTCTCACTCAGGAGATGATTCTTTCTCCGACTACGATGCATACAGTGAAAGTTCGGAACAGACAGTGTCTTCCACTGTACCTAGAGAAATGACAGCTTATGTTGTCACTGAAGACCTAGATGCTTCCAGTTTAGCAAGTCAAGAACAGCGAATAGCTGCACTAGAAGATAAGCTGAAGACTATGGCCAAAATGGTTGCAAGTATGCATTCTATTATTGTGGCCCAACATACAGTACCACCGACTGTACCTGCTGTAAATCCTGAGATCATAGCATCGTCGGTGCCTGTCAACGCAGGGCTGGGGGTAGTATCTCCTCAACTACCTCCTGTACAGATTCAACCTACACCCAGTCAGTCAGGTGCTGGGGGTAGTGCTTACCACGCTGTTCCTCCCCCTAACACTCTGATTCATTCTGCTCCTTCTACATCAGTGGAGGATGCCAATGAAGCTGTCAAACTCCTGCGCACTCAATTCGAGGCCTTCAAGGAGAAGGACAACTTGCAGAGGTTGGAGATCAAACAACCCTACCCAGTTGAATGGAAGGAAGTCCCATTTCCTCCAAAGTATAAAATCCCAACAATCTCGCTGTTTGATGGCAGCACTTCGCCCAGTCAGTTTATTAACCACTTTGAGGTAATGACTGTCCAACTTTATCCAAATGACGCTCTTTTTACCAGAGTATTCGTCGGCTGTTTAGTCGGTGTGGCATACGATTGGTACAGGAGCTTGTCCGATGGCTGTATCACTTCCTTCTCAGGTCTAAAATAGATCTTCTTGGAAAGATTCTATGAGGGGATCAATGACATGACCATGTCAGCCCTTAATAAAATCAAACAAAGACACAATGAAACTGCTGAGAGTTTCATTGAAAGGTTCCGTCGGAAAGCTTTAAAAATGTCTCCTGGAACTCCAACCGCTGTGACCATAGACACCTGCAAGGCAAATCTTCTGCCTATCATCAGCATGTGGACGGGGTCAACTAAGTTCCAAGACTGGCCATCCTTCATTGTCAATGCTAAAGCAGCTGAAGTTAGTGCTGACAAATTCAAGCAGCTAGGGGTACACATGTCTAACCCCGACCGGGATGAACATCAGACATCGGGAGGTGGTAATCGCCAGAACAACCGTAAGGGAAAAGAAACTTTGAACATCAACTTGAAGAACAAAGAATCTCTGACGGTCAACGTAGCTCCACCTACGTCCACCTCTACTCCTTCTGCACCTCCAGCAAGGGAACCTCGTCCGAAAGTAGAGTATTCCTTTGACGAGAATGACACCGTGAGCATCTTTGATTGCTTGATTAAAAGCAATAAGCTCCAACTCCCAGATCCAAAGAAGCCTGATGAAGTTGGTAAGACTGATCATCCTAAGTACTGTGTCAATCACAGGTGCATTGGGCATCCCACTATAGCATGTTATGTGCTCAAAGGCAAAATTCAGGAGCTAGTCAACGCTGGTGTTGTCACTCTGCAGCAAGACGAGAAGACTGTTACCGCAAACATGGTCTCAGTTCAGTTCGGTGACTTCCCTCTGCAGATGGTACAGCACGGTGTCATCCCTATCCCCAAAGCTACTCTTGATATTGAGAATCTCCCTCATCCACGAAGTGAAGGTCTTGTTCCCTTGTCTCTTGACAATGGCGAGATTATGTGGATTCACCATGATCTTGCTTCAGAGTTCGAAGTTCCCTCTTCCTCCTCCAAGAAGAAAGACCGCTCCAAGGGCAAAACAAAGATTTGCAATATGGTGTCTTTTGACCCCATAGTTGACGAAGAAATCCTGCTGGGCACCAGATCAGGGAAAGCCTATCTAAAGGATTATCCCGAAGCTCGGGAGAATCCTGCTTCTTCTTCTGAGCCTGCTCCAGTACAACATGCTTCCACTGAGGATATTCCTACTGCATCCTTACCGGTTGTAGAGTCCACTCCTCCCAAGCCGACAGTCGCTGACAAAGGCAAACAACAAGTCCGTTTCGACAAACCGCTGAAAAAGTCATCTCCCTCTGGACTTGAGAAGCCTTACAACTTTGATATCTTGGCTCAACTAGCCAATACACCGGCACGGCTGTCAATTTTCGAGCTCTTGCGCCTCTCCAAAGAGACTCGGGAAACTCTGAGTGAGGCTCTCATGCAGGCAGAAACCTGTCTAGCCCTTCTGAAAAAGCCAAAAGCAGAGCCTGTCTCTTGTCTTCATTGTCATAGTGTATTGGAGTTAATTTCAAACATTACCTTCACCCAGGATGACATGCTGATGGAGGACAATAGGCACGATCGCCCTCTATACTATACAGGATATGTCGACTCGATGAAAGTCGATCGTATTCTGATAGATCCAGGGTCTGCCCTCAGCATCATGCCGAAGACAATGTTAGATGCGTTGAAGATCCCAGTGCATAGTCTCTCCAGTACAATCACCACCATCCTCGGGTTCAACCAGGGAAGGAGTGAGCCTCTGGACAAGATTCGCCTAAAACTCCAAATAGGCAATCTTCGCATAAAGGTGACCTTCTACATCGTTGACAACCATGGTTGTTCTTACAATGCTCTGTTGGGGAGACCATTCCTGCATGAGCATAACATTATTTCTTCGACTCTCCATCAATGTTTCAAATATGTCGATGACAATGGAGAGGTTCAAAAGGAGGTTGCTGATCTCTATCCGTTCAAAGGTGTCGAAGCATACTGCAACGATGCTCGTATGTACAAGGATGAGTTTATGAAAGTAGTACTGTCTCTTGACACTGAAGAAGAACAAGAAACAATGCCTAACGACACCCTCATCATACCTGTCAAAGGGCGTGTTTCTCGTCCTCAATCTTTCAAACTACTGGCTATTCACTTGCCAGTCCAGAAGCAACCAACTGATGATGGTCAAGATCAAAGGGAGCTCACCTCTTCTGAGTCGCTTATTATCGACTTACGTCGCAACAAGAAAAAAAGGCAGCTCACCTCTTCTGAGCCACTTGTTATTGATTTATCTCATAACAAGGAAAAAAAAGGAGCTCACCTCCTCTGAGCCGCTTGTTATCGATCTCCGTCGTAACAAGGCCAATCCTTCTCCACGTTCTTTTTCTTCCCCTCTTGTAATCAATCTGACCAAGTCTGCTAAGACTAAAGGTCCTGCTGTAAATACAGATTACAAATCAATGAAAAAGCATCTACTTTCCAGTATACTGATGTCATTTATTATGCTAAGTGCTATTTGGATATGTTAGATAGCTTTCAGTCATTTACAATGGGAGTTGTACAGTCTCTTCAAACAGAAGTCTTACTCGAACATCCAGATGATTCATACTTTGTTGTCCCTTCTCGAAAGAAAGGCGAGAGTCCGATACTTTTTAGTAAAGGACCAGAACAACAATTCAGCTATACGGATGATAGCAAAAGTAACGACACGGGGCATCTTCAACTTCGTCGTTACAGTCAACAATCAAAAGACATCATCCGAAAGATGGATTATGACTTCAAGAATGGCCTCAACTACGGCAGGGGTAGAAGAACTCCTATCCGTACGGCTGTTCCGAAAGGAAAGTCAGAGATGTATTACAGCAGGACCAAAAGAGGTCTCGGATATGCTTCACCTCCGGTATTAACCCCAGCAGCCTCTGAATCCGATAGCGAAGAGCGCCCTAACTCTTCTAATTCCAGATCATGGGATTCTGACACCAGCATCGGTCAAGTTCATCGATTTATCGTATCTTCTAACATGGTCTCCGTTGAATTTCCAGAAGGCTACGACGAGGATATTGAAGAAAATCTTGAAACAGATCCCTGGGCTCAACGAATGGATACCCAATGGGAACTCCGATTCGAACAACGGGAACCTCCTACCGAAGATCAATTAGTTCAAATTGATGTAGGAGAGAGCGGGTCACCTCGTCCAATATTCATCAGCAAGAATCTCCCAGAGGCAGATAAGCAAGAATTAATTCTTCTTATTCAAGAATACATTGATGTCTTTGCCTGAAGCTATGAAGACATGCCAGGTCTAGATCCCAAAGTTGCTACTCACAAATGAACATCCTGCCTAATACAAAACCGGTCAAACAGCAACAACGGCGCTTTAAGCCAGAAATGATGGACGCAATCGATGATGAAGTCAAGAAGCTCATCGCTTATGGCTTTATCCGAGAAGAGCAGCATCCTGATTGGGTAGCCAATGTCGTCCCAGTTCTAAAGAAAACTGGAAAAGTTCGAGTCTGCATCGACTTTCGGGATCTTAATGAAGCATGTCCAAAAGATGAATTCCCCCTCCCTATCACGGACGTCATGATTGACAATACCTGTGGGTTTGAAAGAATATCTTTCATGGATGGATTCTCTGGATATAATCAAATTCGGATGAATCCTGAAGATGAAAAACATACTTCTTTCCGCACTCCTCGCGGAGTCTATTGCTATATCGTGATTCCATTTGGTCTCAAGAACGCTGGTGCAACGTACCAACGAGCTATGAGTACCATCTTTCGAGATCATCTGTGCAAGACTGTCGAATGCTACGTCGACGATATTGCTGTCAAAAGTCGTCAAAAGGAAGATCACATCCAAGACTTGAGAACTATCTCTAGTGGCAAATTTCTCGGCTTCGTCATTACCTCTAAGGGTATACACGTGGATCCCGAGAAGATCAAAGCCATTCAAGAGATACGTCCTCCACGCAACCTAAAAGAGCTACGAGGATTCCAAGGTCGACTTGCGTACATCAGGAGATTCATTTTAAATCTGTCTGGACGCTGCAAACCATTTACTCAACTAATGAAGAAGGGTGTATCTTTCATTTGGACCGAAGAATGTCAACGAGCATTTGACGACATAAAACGATATCTCATGAACCCACCAGTCTTGGTGCCACCGATCTCGGGCATACCATTCTTAATGTACATCCGTGCTATGGACCATTCATTGGGTGCCTTACTTGCCCAAAAGAACAAAGAAGGTCATGAACAAGCCATCTACTACCTCAGTCGTACTATGATTGGTGCCGAACACCGTTATAGTCCAGTTGAAAAAGAATGCCTAGCTCTTATGTTTGCTGTTCAAAAGACGAGGCATTACATTATTGGCCAAACTATTCATGTCATATCCCAAGTTAATCCTCTTCGGGTACTGATGAAGAAGCCTAGCACACTCAGTTCTCGGCTGGCTACATGGGCCATTCTGCTAGCCCAATATGACATGGTATATGTTTCTCAAAAGTCTGTCAAAGGTCAAGTACTGGCAGATTTCTTAGCAGCTCATCCTGTTCCAGAGACGTCCAAACTCTATAATGAAATTCCAGACGAGACATTGGAATCAAATATGATCTCCGAAGAATTTCCTACTTGGCGTCTATTCTTTGACGGTGCATCCAGGATTGGACCCAATGGTGTCATTGTCGCAGGAGTTGGAGTTGTCCTTGTTTCTCCAGATGGGTCAGCTATTCAAAGAGCCTATTCCTTAGATGAACCTTGCTCCAACAATGTGGCAGAATACAATGCTCTACTCATCGGCCTTCAGTTAGCTAAACAACTAGACGTCGAGTATCTTGAAGTCTATGGTGACTCCAAGTTGGTTGTTAACCAGGTTAGAGGAACCTATGAAGTTCGCCATCAAGATCTAGTGCCTTACTATGAAGCGGCAATCAATATGGCTACATCATTCAAAGCCTTCTTCATTGAATATGTACGCCGAACTTGCAATACTGAAGCCGATGCTTTGGCCAATCTTGCAGCAGTCTTAGCCATCCCTATCAAAAGACAGCAGGTGGTGGTTATCTCTAATCGGGAATTGTTTTGCGTCGAAAATAATCGTAATATTGAGTTCAGTAATCTTACTGAAGCCAATGTTATCAATGAAGATTGGAGAACTCCTTTTATCGACTTCGTAGTTCATGACATACTTCCTGAAGATCCTAAGGAAGCTACGAGTATTCGTCGGCGGTCTCTGCGATTCTATTACAATCAGACTACCAAAACTCTTTACCGACGGACTTATGACAGCTTACTTTTGCGATGTCTTGCTGGTGATGAAGCGAAGCAAGTATTGCGTGAAGCTCACGACGGTGTCTGCAGAGCACATCAACCCGGTCCTAAACTACAGGATCGTATTCGACGCATGGGTTATTACTGGCCCTCTATGGTATCTGATGCCATCGAATATGCAAGGAAATGTCGAGCTTGTCAAATCCACACAGATTTCATTCATCAACCATCGGAATTCCTTCATCCGACTGCTGCTTCCTGACCTTTTGAAGCTTGGGCATGGACATCATAGGTACCATCAATCCTCCTTCTTCTAGAGGACATCGGTTTATACTAGCAATAACCGACTACTTCTCCAAATGGGCTGAAGTCATACCCTTGGCTGAAGTCAAGACCAGCAGTGTCATCAACTTTGTCAAACATCATGTCATCTATAGATTTGGTGTACCTCGAAGAATCATCCATGACAACGGACCTCAATTCATCAGCCAAAAGTTCACAAGGTTCTGTGATGATCATCGGATTGACAATGTCACTTCGACAGCCTACAATCCTGCTGCTAATGGCTTGGCTGAAGCTTTCAACAAGACTATCATCAAGCTCCTCAAAAAGTTTGTGTCTACTAACAAACGAAACTGGAGTGAAAAGCTTGGGGAATGTCTATGGACCTACCGTACTACGGTCCGTAACCCTACAGGCTGTACACCCTTCTCTTTGGTGTACGGCTGTGAAGCAGTTCTACCCTTGGAACTTCAAATTCCGTCTTTGAGGATTGCCATCGCCAATGAACTCATTACAGAGAACAATGACCTTCTTCGACTTCGAGAATTAGAAGCGTTCGACGAGAAGCGGCTATTGGCTCAACAACATATTGAGTTATACCAAGCTCGCATCTCAAAGACTTTCAATCGCAAAGTTAAGGTCAGAGCCTTTCAAAAAGGAGAGCTCGTTCTAACTGTCAGACGTTCTTTGACTATGACTCACATGAGCAAAGGCAAGTTCGATGCGAAGTGGGAAGAGCCATACATTGTGAGCAAAGTCTTCTCAAATGGAGCCTATCAACTCACAGAGATAGACGGTCGAGTTGCAATGATGCCTATCAATGGCAAGTTCCTCAAAAAGTATTATGTATAAATGTAAAAGACATTGCTTGTAATCATCAGATAAGTTCATAAATAAAATTCAATTTTATTTCATCATGAATGATAGTACATAATATCAAGGAAGGTCACTATCATCCTTCTCAAAATTGGGACGCGGACCACTGCCGTCCTTCTCAAAAACATGATCGGCAAAAGAGTTGAGAACATCCTTGCTCGAACCCACCAGGAACTTACAAGCAGCCATCCTCGTAGCCTCTTCTTCTTCAGTCTTCCCTGGTTCAAGAAGGAAGTCCAAGATGTCCCTTGGCGGCTTGGGTACAAACGAACCTTCGCCCGCTGTTATCTGCTTTGGCTTGGGCGGCTCGACTGGACGTTCTTCAGTAACCGCTTCAACCTTCGAGGCGATCTCAGCCTTCTTACATGCATCTCCAGACGACATCTTTATGTTAAAAAGTGAAAGTGATCAGTCTATCTGATTTTTTGTTCTATTTATAGACAGAGATTCGTAAGACAATGAAGCGACACATTCATCTGACGGTTCGTCCGTTCATTACAATCATCTGACGGTTCGCCCGTTCATTCAATTCATCTGACGGTTCACCCATTCATTCAATTCATCTGACGGTTCGCCCGTTTATTACAATCATCTGACGGTTCGTCCGTTCATCATATTCATCTGACGGTTTGTCCGTTCATTACATACATCCGACGGTTCACCCGTTCATTACATCATCTGACGGTTCGTCCGTTCATCACATTCGTCCGACGGTTCACCCGTTCATTACATATATCAGACGGTTCATCTGTTCATTCCATTCATTTGACGGTCCACCCGTTCATCCCGACGATTCACTTCGTTCATTCATTTCGTTCACACGTTTTGACGAATCATCCATTTCGTTCATATCAGCAACTTGTCATCTTTGATTAAGTTGTCTGCTGAAATAATGATATTCAATAAATTATATTCTGCCATGTCCACATTACCTCTGAGCAGATATAATTTAATATAATTATTTTCCAAAATCAAGAAATATATTATGTCTTGCACCTCTGAATATATTTTCTAACGCTATTATTTATATCTGAATAAGATATGCAATAAATAATAGAGCCACCAAGAAAATGTCTTTTTATTGATCAAAAAATTGAAAGACATTACAAAATTACATGTCGCAAAAATTGAAGATACAAAAAGTCTTTCTCATTCTGCTGGCGGAGTCATCAAGCTGGTCATTTGCTACTTTAAAGTTCGCAGTCGCTCCTCACGAGATTCCATCACCCGCTTCCTAGCTTCCTCCATCCCGGACTTATCGTCGAAAGATGGCATGGTTACTATTCTGCGAGAGATTTCAACCTGATGAGTTGCGACATACTCATCTCTCTCCTGAGTCAGAGCGTTCAGTTGTTGAACTGCAGCCTGGTGTTGTATGGCCTCATCCTCCAGAGCAAGCTGAACAAGTCTCAGCTCTTCTTTAAGACGGGCAGATTCTGCTTGCAGCTCAGCAACTTTCCTCTCCTTCTCTTCAGCAACAGATGCTATTGTTTCCACTTTGGAATTATACTCAGCAGATTTAATAGAGAAGGTGTCCAAGAGAACTTGGAGATCAACCTTCGCGACTGCAACTTCTTGTGACATCTTCTCGAATTCAGCCTGTACCAAGAGCTCCATCTCCCCCCTATTAAGCTCTTTGTAAATCTTAACCGATGCCTCCAGCTCATCTAGTACATGTTCAAGAAAAACGGCCTGAGCTTCGTCGCCTTGACTACGGATGGCATTGATCAAATAGGAGGTTGGACCTCTGACTGTAGAGAAACCAGCGTCTTCTTTCTCTATCACCCTATCTACTAAGGTTTCAACGAATTAAAGAAAAGGTTACTGAAGGAGCTAATGATAAATCGGTTAGTAGCCAGAGCACCAGGGGTAGCAGCTACTCCCACAGACGTTGAAGCAGCAGCAGGTGTCTGTGCAGATAGACGTTCAGCTTCTTCCATTTGAGTAGAGGGCTCTTTAGACAGAGGAGCCATCGTAGAGCTGGCTGCCCCTCCCAGATGTTCTTCTACAAAATCAAATGAACCTTATCATCGATTGTTGTCATTAGCAACTAATCAAAAAAGGATCAAAAGTAAAAGGCAATCTTACCATGTCTGTCATCTGTTGGCACAGATTCCAATCTGGCAGAAGTAGCCTCAGACATTACTGTCTGGCTACTACCGGCCTCAGAGCCACCCGAAAAATGTCGGCTACCACTAGCTATAGCCGTTATTGGCACTATGTCTGTGCATACGGGAGGAACTGGAGCAGATTCAAGTTCTGCATGGATAAAAAGATGGATGTTAGCCATTAATCTATGAAAAGAAGGTTGATAATCTCATTTAATACCTTTGGGAGCAGCAGGAGTAGTTTCTTCAGGTGCTACTTCTTCACCTGCATTCTTTTCTGGAGACACACACACCTCAACATCCTTTTCAGGATCCAGTGTGTCATCAACAGCTTCGGGAGATATATGGACATCAGTGTCCTCTTCTAGATTTAAAGTATCATCAATAGCTTATGTTGATGTATCTTCATTGCTCATACTATCTTCTGGTGCTTCCTCGCTGGCAGTTGCGGCGGCGGCTTGATCGACATCATCCTACAGACCGAAGTCGCAATCATTTAGAGCTTCAATCATTAAACGATCTTCTTCTTCACGGAGTGTTCCTGGTGTAACAGGAAGCTGGGTAGTTTCCACCGCAAGAGAAGGAGATCGCAAAACTTCATCATCCCTCTGCTCAGTTTTATCCCTCTGCTCAGCTTCATCCCTCTGCTCAACCTCGTCCCTCTGCTCTGGAGTAGGAGTCTCCTGCCTAGGCTCTGGGGCAGGTATAGGGGATGACATGGTGATACCAGCAACAGCACTAGCCACCACCGAGGACAAGATTTGTCTCGGAGGTGTGACCACCCTCTTTCTTCTTCTGGAGGCCAGTTTCTTTCTATGTAGAGGTCTCTCTGGACTCTCTACATCTACTATATCGATCTGCCTTGGAAGAGAGGTCGGCGTAGTCGCTTCTTCTCTTTGGGTCGACTCGGCCAGTTGCCGAGATTATGACCTGGTGGTGACCTTCTCTGATGGATCTAGGATAAGCTTTTTCTTTGCAACCGGAGAAGAAGGTTCATCAATCCTTCTCTTTCTCTCCTTGGTCGGAGATATGACAACTTTCAAGGAAATTCGCAGTGGTTCGTTGACCTCCTCAGGGAAGCTAGCTTCCCTTGATGCTTCCAACGGGTCATCCACTGGCTCATGCTCCTCATCATTACCTGGAGCTGATATAACAGTTGCTCCCTTCTTCAATCGCGTCGTTGTCGCGAAGCTATCTACAAGGCTGAAGTTCTCGGCGAATGTATTCGCTGCTGTGTAAAAAAACGAATATGTGTATAACATCCGGGGGCCGTGATCACTCTTGGTCGGCATCGAGAACACTGTTCTTGTGTCTCGAGCGTTATAATAAGCCCAGGCCCTGGCGCCATCAATCAGATAGCCTTGTCCTTGCAGGCACGTTATGGCATTACCCACGTGGAACTGGTCGTAGCCGAATTGACGAGCAAAGCGGCTTGGCAGATATGGTTCCAAGTAACATTCATCTTCAAATCTATAAACCAAGTGCGACGGCCTAATCGTCCTCAGCCAATCAAATGCTGCACGACCCAAAGGCTGTCTCCCAAGATCAACTAGATTTGTTGACATATGTTCATAGCCAGTTGGAGGGGCAACACAGTAGAAATTCCACCCCTTCCCAAGATTCAAAGCACGTTTGCAATCTTTCAGACTAGTATATATCCATTTGCTCCTTGAGAATCTCCGCAAGAAGCTTCCACCGACTGCTCCCATATTAGGGTTCATCAATGACGGATGGTGCAGAAGCAACCATCCGAACAAATAAGTGTAGGACAGCTCCAGCCGAGGGAAGTTCTCCTTCTCACCTTTCCATTTGAGCATAGATTCAACATAAAGACGAAGACCAGCGTTTACTCTGCAGGTCATCGCCGACAGCAGATCCATCCGGTAGCCAAAGACTAACCGGACAGCAGCAAAGAGCACGCCGCGATGGAATCGATCTACGGCGCTCGCTCCGGGTATGACGAATCGTCGGAGCCAATATGTGAGGAAACCCGCCAGCTGGGCTTCCTTTGACATGGGCCTATAGCCCATTCTCATAAAACTCTCAATAAAATCTCTTGTCTTAAAAGGAGGGTATTGAAGTTCGTCATCAACCTTGATGTCCATTTCTTTGTTTTCCTCCATCAGTCCTATCACCTCACTATGGCTGAGTGGTTTGAAGAAAGTAGGATTGCACGTGTCGTGATCCTTAGTCTTCTTCTCGATGATGTGATTAAGGAAAAGATAGGGCAACCACTTTGACGAGTAGCAAGTGCCGGAAGAACCACTCTTATAATACATGGAGCAAATTTTATAGTGACATAGCAGTTCTTCGAAAACGGCCACCATCTCAGCATTCTCTCGATGAAGTCGGTCCAACTCGTCATTTGTGGGAACAAATTCTTCATAAGGGAAGTCTCCCATTGGTAAGCTCGAGATATACTTCATCTCATGAAAAGCTTGTCCAATCTCTCCACAGGGTGTCATGAAGGTCCATGTCCTAAAATTGTACCTCTCTGCCAAAGCGAGAAACAGATGAGGGTTAGGGTGGAATCCATATACGGTAGAGTATACCGCCTGGTACAGCTCAATCTCTTTGAGCTTCTCTTCGAACTGAACCAATATCCAATTGGTTATGCAGTTCCATCTTTTGTTATCTGGGTTCACCAGGCCTGTCAACCGGATGTCCTGATCCGGGTATCTTCCCTCGACCTTTGCAAATTCATTCGCAAATATTGGCGTCCTAACCGGCAGCAGCAAGGAGGAGTTCTCCGGTGGGATACAGCCGGGCTTCAATCCCCTGAGCAAGGAGCTGTGACGCTCAGAGGAGTTATAGAACATATCCTTGTGATTTGGTCCTTTCTTCACACAAATATTTCCTGTCCTGGCCTGCTGGAGTGGAGTAATATCCCAGTCCATCCTCCTGGGATAACTCGCATGAGCATAGCGGGATAAAGGGAGGCACCTGGCAATATCTGGCAACAGTATTCTTTTCTCACCCCTCTGAAAGAGTCTTTGTTCGACTCGAGGCCTCGGCTGAGAACTCTTATCAAGAGCCTCACCGAATAGAAATAGAGGTTTCTTATGAGTAATGGCATCGGCAGTCTGCAGAGGCTGCCCGTTTATCAGACTCAATAAAGTTTCGTTGTCCTGTGCTACTAAGATGGCTTGACGGGAAGATGGCAGAGCATATTGGAGAAATATTACATGGGACAAATCTTCCTTAAACTCTGGTTCAGCAAGGGTCCCTGCAAAGATTTCATAATCAGGGTCTTCTCTGATGTTAACTGCATCAAACAGAAAGACAGAATTCAGTATATGCAAAATCAAAGATTCTGCCCAAAAAATCAGCAAATTGCACAAGCATCAGATTGTGCTGTCTGTAAAACATCAGATTGCGCAACAACGGCTTCTATGCGCAAACTGTCCAGTTGCGCCAACATATTAACTTGCACAAGCCATCAGATTGCGCTAACAAGCTTGCGCAAGGCAACCGTTTGCGCTGGACAGAATTGCGCAAACCGATAGAATGTGCGAACTTTTGCCAGCGCTTTCCAACCGATTGCGCAAGAAAATAGTCTTCATAAAAATGAAAACTATTGGGTTTGTGCAACCGAAACCCTAAACAGGGCGGCACAATATAACCAAATCTCTAAAAGAGATAGGTTTGAAGATTCAATCATGTCGAAGAACCCTAAAAAGGGTTTTTGATCGAGCGACTACCTTGCAGTGCGGGATGACCGATTTCGTGTCGTGAAATACGCGGCGCAGCCCGAGTCGAAGACTCGGCGGAGGCTTTGCCCTTGTCGGCGGCGGAATGCTTCGGAGCCATTGAAGTCGACAGAGAAGAAGGAAAAGAGTCGGAGTGGGCTCGAGAATTTTCTCTCTTGAACAAAGTGGAAACAAGTAAAGAATAACAGAAAGAACAAAGAGAACTATTTATAGTTTTTCGAAAGTAAACAGACGCCTCAAATTGCGTCGAAGAAATGGGAGCTGACTCCTCCAATTGCGCACACAGGACATTACTTGCGCAACTTGATTTTAAAATCAAAATTCAAAGTATTTCGAAGCTTTGAATATTTTCAAACTTCGAAAACTTTGAAGGGGGTCTTGTAGGTCCTAAAAATTAAGTTGCACCCATCAAAGAAGTCATGAAAATCAAATTGTGCATCCTTCAAGTGAACTGCACAGGAGACAGATTGTGCAATAATTCAATTGCGCAGGCTGAACTGCGCACTCATCCAATTGCGCAGGCTGAACTGCGCACTCATCCAAGTGCGCTGGCTGACGTGGCCTCGTCATCATTATCTGACAGAGAATCAGATCTTCTGACAGCCGATAGCACGGAGAACGAGGAAACTGTTCATTTATCGTGCAGCACAGCGCTCGAGGACAGCTGTACATGAAGCGCAATCTGCCAGACTCTCTGCAGCGCGGTCCATCCCAGCGCAATCTGAAGCCAGCGCAATTCCTGTGGCGCACTTCATCAAGACAACTGACAATGTACACGTGGCCTACATGCCATCAATTACTCACCATGTGGCAACCGTATGTACACGACCAAGCGCATTTCAATCAAACAATGCTACACGTCACATACAGGTGGTCCACGATCGAGTAACTGCCTGCGCAGTTCATTGCTTGCGCAATCCAAAGTCTGCGCAATCCATCTTGCGCAACTCAGAATAACTAAAAGTTAGTTATTTCCAGAACTCTATAAATAGAGTTTCAAGTATTCATTATCACACACACATTTAAGTCATCACCAGAGATCAGGAGTTCTTGTCAAAGTGCTGCTGCAATCTTCAGAGGCTACCGTCTTCAAAGTTCACATTGTCCAAGGGATAAAGCGATCGTCATTCAGATCGGATTCCTATAGTTGTACTTTTCCAGAATTCTTGTAATCTTCTTACAAAGTTTGTGAAATAAAGATCAACTTTTGTTTTTGCAAACAATATGGCTGCAATAAATTCTAGACTCCATAAATAAAGCAGACGTTTACTTTATCAGGATATATCACAATTCAATCCACAAAATTTATCTCGATGCAAGATCAAAGTCAACAACGAAAATCAAAAATTAATTTCAACAGTGAATTAAAGAATAGCAAATAAAAACAGGTGAAAACAAATTTCGAGGTAAGATTAGAGTGAGATCCTCAGGGGTCATCCCAAGGGTACTGTCATGGTCAAAATTGTAACCCACTAAATTTCAAGCAAGACACTAAATACAGTTAACGGTCCTATGCTGTGATGAGTTCTCCTATGTTGCAATCCTAGAAATCCTCTAGGTGTTCTAAATGTTTATTCTTAGTGTTATCAAATTGTTCTAAGATCCTAATTGCAGGCATGCTTGGTACAATAACGTAACCAAACAATTTAAGTCTGGACCTGCATGGAGGCACCACTAAAAATATGTCACGACCCGTTACCCAAATTGTTTAGCCAGGCCGAGCTATGTCCAGCCTACGCTTGGTTAAAACGTAGTAAGCTGTTCTAAGAATCGACAATAAAGGATCTAAGCTGCTAACAGTTCTAAAATCATATTTAAAAGGTTCATCACAACACAGCATCTATAAGCGAAGGTAACATAAGCACAGACTTAATAATACACTTTATAAGTATCTAACTGGAGACAAAGTCCAGTATCCAAATATAAGTTCAAAACAAAGTCTAAGTCTCAAAACACAAGAAAGATATCTAAGCAAGGTTCCCCGCTGGGGCCTCTTCTGGAGCTAAGGCCAGGTCCTCAAAATCAGTGCCATAATATCAATCACATAGCATTTTCTTCTCGAAAAGTGAACCTACAACGTTATCCTGTCAGGACGGGAGCAAGTACAACCTCTACAACTAAAGTACTGAATATATAATGAAAGAGATGTACAACAAGAAATATGGTGTGATAAGTCTATAAAATAGAAATTACTGGAAATATGACCTCATGGTACAACTGGGATCACAGTATCATAGTAACATAGGGAACATGGCATATCTCATAGTCTATCATGGCAAGGACACATATGTCATATAGACAGATGTATATGTAATGTTTAAAACTGTAGCAGGTACGTGATCGTCAATGGGTGTACAATGTGCAGGGGCACATAATAAAATGTACTTCCGTACAAGTGAAAAGGCGATAGATGTACATACGCACAAATTCGCTTTGAGATAAGGCCTACGGCGCAGTAATCATATAAAATGAAACTTTGCTCGGTACATACGTACGGAGAAGGGGGTCGTGATCACGTACTCAACTGTCAGTTTTCCCATAACCCATATTCTAACATGTGAGAGATACGAGAACAGTAAAAACATATGGGAGATACTAGGAGCAGTATAAGCATAGCAGGTACTGGGAGCAGTATAAAACATGTGAATACTCAGAGAAGTATAAAGCATAGTGAAACATGTACTGAGAACCAGTAAGAAGCATGTGAAGATATAAGAACTGTCCTAAGCATGGCAGGTACTGAAAGTAATACAACTTGTGAAGATTTTAACTTACTACCTCAAGGATCAGTATTTTAACATGGTTAATACATGTTCTAGCATTAAAAGACAGTAAATGAGTTTGTAGATGTACTTGCCTCGAGCAAAGCAAGAATACTAGTATGAAGATATAGATGTCCGGTGTCCTGTCAATAATAATATACAAACTCAGTTCTAAGCTATGTTCAATTTTACACTAGTGGTGTGACACGACTCCTAACTGGATACTAGCCAAGTGGAGACCTAGCATAAAAGTCTAATGTGGGGTGACACAATACCCAAACTAACTTCCTAGGGTCTTTACACTAGTGCAGGGGGCAGTCCAATACTACAATAACTCAAAACAACACAAAAATTATAAGTCGTAACTACTCAATAAATAAATCAAACTGTACACTGAGTTCCAATAATTTTTGAGATAGACAAAAAGCTCAATTTTACATAAAATAAAGTATCAAAATAATCCTCGTTAATTATAGAAATTTATACTAATTTTTTGGAATTTATAAACCCTCATAAATAATTATTAAAAATCAGCAAACATAAATATACTGAAAATGAGTTCTATTTTTCTATTTTTATAAAATAGCAAAAGCACTTAATAAATGCTAAAACAATTATAATAAATTAACTAAATTAACATAGTATTTAAATACAATTTTTCCCAGATTTTTACAGCAATTAAAATATATATAAAAATTCAAAAACAGAAAGTAACAATTTCTGGAAAAATAATTAATTACAAATTAAGGATAATACATAAGCAAAATCTACAGATGTTGTCGGATGATAAAATAAATATCACCAACGTATCCAGAATAGTCAAATTAGCTTAGATAGCCTACCCATAAGTCCAATTTAGACACAGGGGCAAAATAGTAATTTCGGGTCAAAATGATGTCCGCCGTTGGACACACTTCGCACCGAAAAATGTGTCGAGATAGAAGTCTACAAAACCTAGCAAATTATATATCCACGAATCTAGAATGATGATATGAACCCAACGGTATGTCCGAAATAGGATTCCGATGTCCCGATCACAAAATGACACGTTGACGCGGACATTTAGAATCCAATTTGCACCGAAATGCGTGTCGGAGCAAATATCTTCAAAACTCAGCAAATTATATGTCAACGAGTCCAGAATGATGATACGAACTCAACGGTATATCCGGAATTTGATTCCGATGAGCCGATCTCAAAGTGACCCGTTGACTCGGAATGTAGGACCCGCTTTACAGCAAAATGCATGCCAGGGCCCACGTTCTCTAAATAAAGCAAACTTTATATGAAAACATGCCAGAACGACGCCACGAGTCTACTTGTGGTGTCAGAAATTGAATCCAGAGTCCCGAGTTCAAAAATGGAATTTAACAAGTGCAAATTAAAGAATTCGGACGGCCAACTTTGGCGTCGAATTCGACCAACCAAACGTGCTTATAATGAAACGAAACTTAAAGGAGGCAGGAAGAGGGTTATACCAGTTGCGCACAGGAACTGGTAGAGCGCCAACCGGAGCTACGACGGCGGAGTTACGAGTCGACGAAGTCGGCTCCACGAAATTGTCCAAAAATAGTTCAATTTAAAACGTCAACTTGGTGGCCAGTTTTGAGGTATCAAACGAAAAAATTAACGGACGAAAATTAAGGGGAGTGAAGTGCTATATACCGAGATTGAGACGGAGCAAAGAGTTCGCCGATCCAATGGTCGAATTGACCAGAAAATCCGTGCGATGTCGCTGCGACGGGACACGAATTTTGAGTTCCAAACTCGCGCGCGTCGACGGGATTCCGTTCAAAACGCACGAATAGGCTATTCGGCGCGTCGGGAAAGAAGGTGGTGGACATGGGGTGGCTCGTCGAAGGTCGCCCGGGCGAGGGGGTCATGGGGCTGCCCATGCAGCAGCGCACGACGGCGCGCGGCGGTGCACTGCCGCCGGCCGCTGCTGCTACAGAGCACTGCTGCGCGGCCTACTGCTGCTGCGCACGCGCGCGGCCTGCTACTGCTGCGCACGCGCGCGGCGGCTGCGACGGCGTGGTGCGGCGACGTGCGGTGGCGCATCGCCGTGGCAAGGCAGGGGTGGCTGTGCGGGTGGTGGTGCTGATGATAGTTAGTGGTGGTGGTGGTTTGTAAGGGAAGAGAGAGGTGCATGCTTTTGTGTGTGTGTATGTATATTAATATATAGAAAGAGTGAGAGAGAGAGAGATATTTGAGAGGGAGAGAGAGGGAGGTCGGCCACAAAGAGGGGGGGGTGTTTTGCTGGCATGGTGATGGGAGGGGTGAGGTGTATGTGTGAATAATAGGAGAGAGAGAGAGAGTTATATAATATATATATATATATTGGTATATATATATATATTTATATATATATATATAAAGAGAGATATTTAGAGAGAGGGAGGCATTTTCAAATTAGAAAAAGGAGAAAAATTAAGTGGAATATTTGGGCAGTCATGGGAAAACAATATGGAGCTTGGGTTTGGGTTCGGTCGAACCGGGTCGGGTCGAAATCGGACAGGGTGAAATAATGAAATTAAATATGTATTTATGATCACGGGTAAATAAATAATATGCGAGAACTCCAATAAATGGGACACAAGTTTCATGTGGGTAGTAGACTTCATATGGGCCACGTCCATACTTTGGGTCGACTAGGTTGGATCAATGTCGGGTCCCGAAATTAAATTGAAAATTAAATCAGGTTTTACGGTAGAAAATAAATCGGCCTAAATCGACCTGAAAGTTGTGCGAAGAAAATGAAGCACAAAATGGAGTGTCTTAGTGGGACACGAAGGTCATGGATGAAGAACGTCTCGAGTAGATCATTTATGAGAAGTTGGTTCTGAGAAAATAACTGGTCTGGTGCTCCTAAATTAAAAGTCACGATAACGTGCAAATGATGATCAAAGATAAAAGTAGGAATAATTATTCAATGATTAATTGGTCTAAGTTGACTCGAAGTTGTGCGATACAAAAAGAGCACAAGAAAACGAGTTTAAGTGGGACATGATATATCAAAATAAAGATAATCTTGTCTACTACAAAACTCGTAAAGAGAGTTTACAGAGATTGGCATCCCTGACGCTTCAGAAGTTAAAGTCACGGAAAGGTACATTAATGATCACAAATAATTAAATAATAAAATATTTATCGAAAATAATTCATTCAGAAAATTTAAAATAAATCCTGAAATTCAGGGGGCTTACAGGGGGCAGGTGGTATGGTCGAAGGGGAGTGGGGTGGCACCCGAAGGGACGTGGAGGCATCGGGAAGAAGGGTGGGGGTAATTTGGTCCCTTTTTTTAAGGTATCTAGTTGATGCATATCAAAGTTTATGATATCAAGTTAAAAAATTGAAATAATTGAGGATATCAAATTAAAATTAAGTTTTTTTAAAATTTCCAGCACAGTAACTTCAGTTCAATATTGAGTCATTTGACTCATTTTCTAACTCGTATTTACAACTTCCAAGGGCGGATTTACAGCCAACCCAAAACCTTTTTTTTGGTGTACAGCTGCCTTCACACACTCCAGCCCACCCAGCAAAGAGACTGAACAAATTTGGTTCAACAAAGACACTGAACAAATTTGATCTCTCTCCCTCAGTTTGTCCCAATGTCCCATCCAGACATCCATTCTCACCACCACGTCTCCATTGTTGAGATTAAAGTTGTTTTAGAATTTTAAAAGTCATATTAGTTGTGTTGTTATTTTCTAGAACAACTAGATATTTCTCTAGAACAGTTAGACTTCTCTAGAATTCCCTTGTATCTAGAAGTCTTTATGTAGTGTATTTAAGCTTAGTTAAGGCAATGTTTTTATGAATACCAATAGTGCAGCCTTGTTTTGTACTCTCTTTGAGCAGTAAAGCATTTTCATTCAGAATTTATCTCTTGTTCTGGTTTGTTCCTCTTTCATGTTTCATTTCAATTCTGGGCAACAACCTATCTTGGGGTTGTGTTTCTTTTCTTGGTATCATATCTATAAGGGAGACAGTGAGTGTGTCAATCCCTTGGTGAAGAAGATCAACCAGTGTGCTTCAAGAGATCAATGGATTCTTCAAGTTGGAATGCGGGACTTAAAGCTGCTCAATCAATCAAATTACAAGATGTGGAAATCTTGTAGGGAGTCTTATTTGGTTGGTGAGGAATTATGGGATGTTGTTGGTGGAAAAGATAAAGACAAGCCAGAAAACAATGAAGCAAATGCTGAAGCCGTAAAGAAGTGGATAACCACGAATGCAAAGGCATAGTTCTTGCTGAAGAAATCAATTTCCTCTTTATTGTTTGAGCATATTATAAAGTGCATGAAGAAACCAATTTCCCCTGCATTGTTTGAGCATAGAATCAAGTGCACCTCAGCAAATAATATATGGGAGACCCTCAACAGGCTATTCAACAAGAAGGACATTTGTAGACTGTAAGCTTTGGGGAATGAATTGGCAAATACAACTCAAGGTGATCTCTCTATTGCTCAAGAAAAATAGCTCAATTTTTCTTGAAGATTAAAACTTTGTATTCATTACTTTTGGATCCTGAGGAACCAATTTCAGAGGCAATAGTAAGGAGGCATATTATTCGTGGGTTGAAAAAGGAGTACACTCCTTTTGTTACCTCAATTCAATGCTGGGATAAACAACCCTCCTTGAAAGAGTTTGAAAATATCGCCTTCTCAAGAATCTCCAGCACAACAAATGGCTGGGATGTCCTTTTCAAATAACTCCAACAGTGCGGGAGAAGCTCTTTTCACTCACAGAAAGAAGAATTCCATATTTGAGAAGTCTAGGTTTGAGAAGCCCAAATTTGAGAAGGAGTTCCAGCGAAATGATGATTCTGGGTCTAATGAATCTTCTTCTCACTATAAGAAGAAAATCAGGTGCCATCGATGTAGTCAGTTTGGCCATATACAAAGGTTTTGCACTGCTAAGCTCAAATCCAGTAACTATGTAAGGAAAAATTGTGGCTCTTATGATTAAAGCCTTGCTGAAGAAGATAGTTGGGGAAATTACTTCATGGCTGAAAAGTCATCCGTCAATTTTCAGGATGATTGAATCGTGGATTCTGGTTGTGGCCATCACCTGATAGGTAATGAATCAAAATTCACAAATTTGCAGCCTCACAAAGGAAATGAAGCCATGATAACTACAGACAACACCGTGCACAAGGTTGAGAATGAAGGTACTGTCATCATCAATGGTGGAGGTTCTGATTCTATCACCTTAAGTAATGTCTTTCATCGTCCTTGTATGAAGAAAAATTTATTGTCAGTACCAAATTCTGTGGATGCAGGTTATTATGTCTTATTTGGGCCACAAGATGTTAAATTTCTTCGTAACATTAAATACTTAAAGGTTTATGTTGTGCATACGGTTGCACCCCGATCCTGTAGAGTCCTTTCGTCCTCGCTTCGGACTCTGTGGAACCGTTCGTACTTGCTTGGATATGATGTCGTACAAGACTAAGTTGCGCTTGCACAAGGCCAAGACCTGTAATAAGACAAGATAGACAAATATCGACAGCAGCACAGCGGAACTTTAATAACAAAAAATTGAACAATGGCAATATTGCAGAAAATATAACTGAACTTAATGATACAGAAATAATTCTCTTTATTAATACCTTTAAACAGATTACAAAGCTCTCTCTTTTTTTTCCTAATACATGTGATACTTAGCTTACAATCTCTCAAAAATTTTACAGATTACAATGATCATGTTCCATATATTACATCCCTTTATATGCAAAACTAACTCTTTTCAACATATGACCATCTCTTGGCATTTTTTCAGATTTTTGGCTCCTGAGGATGAGGCTCGGGCTATCGCTTCTAACAATCCATCTCGATGCATCTTGCACATGCGTACAGACTGATGGTAGGTCAGTATATCAACATACTGGTGATTGTGAACAAAGACTACATCATCTGAAACGATCACTAATTCACTTAGTAAGAAAATTATTTCTTACGATATGATCTTGCTACTTTTACCTATGTTCATTTCATGCAGTACATGTCAGATTACATCTTTTTGAAAATACTTTCGAAAAGACACAGTTCATTTCATTTCATTTCATTTCCAAGCATACAATGGACTATTCATTTCATGTGAAGTGCGCAGCGTGTTTCATGAGCCATAATCAGTTCTCATATTCAAGCAACTCTTATGGTCAATTACAGCAGATGTCATATATTTTTATTAAACGGGATATAGCAATTCTTGGCAACAGATTATTCTTTGATACAAATCATGATCAAAACTTAAGCAGCACATATATCACTTTTTCAGTGATTCTTACCATAGCCGACGGACCATTCCTGCACAAGACAAGGATTAGCATAAACATAATATATCCGATATTGTTCTTTGTCGTCTCTGTACTGTTAACTCTTAGCAAAAAAAGTATTAGCATAAACATAATGTATCTGATATTGTTCTCTGTTCGTCTCTGCATTGTTAACTCTTAGCAAAAAAAATTATTTACAGACTCATGCAACCCGATTGGCAGCTGTGACTCAAGGCTCAACTCTGTATTAATACATATGCATACCAACAGCTGTGACTCACCGGTTCAGCTCTCACTGATATACACATATACTAGCAGCTGTGGCTTAGGGTTCAACTCTTCACCAACCAACACCTATCTATATGATAGTCCATGGGTATTCCTATTATTAGCAGTAGGACGTTCTAGCCAATCTCACTAATAGACTGACACCCCCCTGATCGCGAGGACTTCTAGCCTCATGGTGTCCTGTTCTCTCCTAGGCCGAGCGATCCTGGCACCCCGAAGATCGGTCGAAAGATTACACCCTTGTGCACAACTTGTCCGGACTGACTCTATGAATGCAACATTTGTCAAGTTAACTCTTTTGTCAATAATTCATCGATCTGCATACATATTCCATCCATCTCTTCTTTTTCTCTATATGGACAAGTCGCATCATCTCTTTGCAGATAACTCTTATACGATAGTAGTTCTATCGAGCATTTCCATCTTTTGCGACAAATGATAACAGAAAACATGTAACATCTGATTACGCAACTTTGCAACAGTTCAATTCATTAAGTATTGAAACCTACTCTTGACGGCATGTGATACATATATGGAAGCATCTCTTTTCTCTTCTTATTAGCATGGCAAGGTTCTCTTTATCAAGACAACATTCGTTTCTTAGCATGGAATTATATTATCTTGTTTAGCAATAACATTCATTCAAAAAACTCAGATTCTTATTAGGCGTGAAAGAATTAGAAAATGAGTCTTCGTCCACTCACCCAGATCAATCGTCTTCTGTTGCAGAGCCAGCAATTCGATTTTTCTGTTCATCTAGTACCTTCGCGGAGCGGGGCACTACACACACTAGGTAAAAAATACATTTGCTTTGTCTGCTTCTTCTTATATTGACAAGTTGAGCTGCAATGAGAATGCACCTTTGTGGCATGCAAGGTTGGGGCATGTGAATTTTGATAAATTGAAAGTCATGGTTCAGAGGAACCTAGTAAATGGTCTGCCAAACTTGACCACATTTCGCACCAATGAGGTTTGTGAAGGGTGTCAGTTTGGCAAGTCTCATCGCCTTCCTTTTGGAAATTCTCAATCTATAAGCAAAGCTCCATTGGAATGCATGCATGGTGATGATTTTGGTCCTACAAGAACTCCTTCATATTCTGGTCTGCAATATATTTTGATCCTTGTTGACGATTTTTCAAGATTCACATGGGTTTATTTTTTGAAGCAAAAATCTGATGTCTTCCCTAAGTTTTAGAGGTTCAAAGAAACCGTTGAAGTTGTTCTTGGTTGCTGTGAACTGACAATGGAGGAGAGTTGGTCTCTGATTAGTTCTTCAATTTATGTCGCCATTATGGGATAAGAAGATAATTTTCTTGTGCTGAGACCCATAAACAACATGGAGTTGCCGAAAGGAAGATTCGACATCTTACAGAGACTTGCAGAAGTTGGTTAAATGCCAAAATTTACCCAAAGCCTTATGGGCAGAGGGTATGATGTGTGCTGCATATGTGATCAACCGGCTGCCTCTAAGTCCAAATAATATGAAAACTCCTTATGAGATGCTCTTTCGAAAGAAGCCAAATGTAAAGTATTTCAGAGTATTCGGCTTAATTTGTTATGTTCATGTGCTAGACTCAAAGAGAGAGAAATTTGATACGAAGGCGAAGAAGTTCATCTTTGTGGGGTATGATGAAAGAAAAAAAAGGCTGGAAGTGCATGGATCCTAATACTCACAAATTTGTTGTTTCAAGAGATGTGGTGTTTGATGAAATTTCTTCATATTATGGTGCAACTGCTACTGGAGAATCAAATGTGCAAGAATCTAGAATTGTTGAGCTGCCAACATCCCCAAATACTTCTAGTATGGAAGTACCCTTACCTGATCTGCAGCAAGTTGAAAGGGGGAGCATTGATTCTGCAAATAAAGAAGAAGCCAGAGGTGGAAATTTTTCTTAAGATAATAATGTGGGTGGTGTGAGCCTACTTCCCAGAATATATTTTTTTATATATAAATTTTTGCAAATAGTTCTCTACAAATTATTTTGCATGATAATTCTTTAATAATGAATTATACCATTTTAAGTATGGTATTATTTTTAATGATAATCTAAGTAGTGCATTGGGCTTCTCAGCCCAGCCCACTATCCTTTCTCTTTAAACTGGTTTGTTTCACTAAGAAGAAGATGATGCAATTGGAAATTCAAATCATTCAACTACTTTTGAAATTCTCTAACTAACTCCCATTCTCTTCCCAAAATATTCCCGCCCTCCTTGCTTTCTCTTCACGCCATCTTGACCTATATATATACAACTCTTCTCAATCATTCTTCATTGATGTTAAGGAATTTGTTAGAAATTTCTTCTTCTTCCCCAACCTTCCTCTTCCTGGATCAACCAAGCTTGGTGCAGCTGGCCATGGCGGACCACACCACCCCAATGGATCATTTTCCCCGGCCAATGATCGGCGTATAAGAAGTTCTGGCGACAGCAACACCTTCTTCGACAATTCTCCTCAGCGATCAGCGCGTGGTGTTCTAGTCTCTTCATCGTGTGATCAAATCCAGTAAAAAGTGTGCTGCCATAGTATCGAGCCTAAATTATGTTCAGTGAGAATTTGTCCTGCAAATTCCTTGTTATTGAAACCTCTTTTCAAATTGTGATGAATTTCTGTAGAAGCGCCAGGTCCTAGTTATTCAGATCGATCGAGAGCTCTTATTGCTTCTAGATCGGGGAATTCGGTAGGTAATTTGATTAGTTCGTTTGAAACCTTATTAATTGATTTTGATCTAATCTTACGTTTCTGATCTGAATTTGAATTGATCTCTAATTCTTCTATTTTTGGGATCCTCGACTAGTTTTTGATTACAGAACAATTCGATCAACCGATCAATTATTGAATACTCGAATCAATGAACTCCATTTAGGTAGGATATTGATCTCTATGATTTTTTGGAAGGAATTTGAAGAGGAAGTAGTTGTTTTCTCTTTTTTATATTTTTGTTTCCAACTGTTTAAACAAATGTCTCAGGAAAGGGAAATCAGACGCGAGAGAGGACTCGTGTCCATTTCTGAGCTTGTGTCAACAGTTCGGGACATCTCTGTTTCATAGGTGAATTCTATTTTTTTATTTAATCAATGAACTGGAAGTAGATTGAGTTAACTGTTGTTAGGCCTTACTTTGTTTTTCAGTTCAATTGTATCAATAAATAAGAAGGCCCCTATTGGACTGAGGTTATTATAGAATGACCTCTTTTGATTTCTTAAGAAGTAAATTGGTAATGGTTCAGTTGTGATTTAGATATTAGTTATGTTTTCAAACAGTAGATTACATTGAACTGATTTCTCTCCTTGATTTCGAATATTGGGTTCTTATGCTCAGAGTTCAGTTGATAAGTAAGGTGACTTGAGGACAGTAATTACTGAACGTAGAGATTATTTCCTGATTAGCCTAGATTGTTGTATTAGTCTAGTGATTGTGGGATTTGGCATAAACTGAAGTAATGTTAATTGACAGAGACCTTAGTTTAATGTGGTTGGATGATTTCCTATATATGACCTGTTGACACTGAGTAAATTATCAATAGCTTGGACATGCAGGTTCGAACTCAAAACAGTGAGTTATATGCTGAATGCATATATTCAAGGAATTATGTTATAGCTGTGAGTAAAGGATTGAGTGACTGAAAGGAGGATTGAGAGAGAGTTCAGTTGAGATTTGAACATGAAGACAGGACAATAAGTCAAATAGATTCCAAGGTATCATTGGCTTAGAAGTTTACCTGGCCAGTATGGAAACTGAGGTTGACTGATAGTACATTAAAGGCCTAATATCTAGAAGAGAACCTGGGATTATAAAAGGAAGTTCAGGCCTTAAGTTTTGGATTTTGGTTTTGGTTGGTAATAGATGGTGCTGTAGGATTAAACCTCCTATTGATTGTTCAGTGACTGCAGGGAACAGAGTGATCCTGCACACAGTGGAGAATTGAATTACTGATTTGTGTTATGGCAAGATTAATTCACTTACTCTGAGTTAGATACCTGCAGTACCTCAATTGTAGCAATTATTCATTTGGAACTTACCTAGGGGACTTGGTTAGCTTATGCTGAGACTAATACCTTACTGCATCTAAGTGTTGCCTATGGGACAGGTTAAATTGCTCTTGTGTGTGCGTAGAATACTTCAAGTTCAACTGATAAGGAGATTGGGGTTTTGTTGAACTATAATTTTTGGTTTAGGATATGTTGCTTGATTAGGGATTGGTTTGTATCAGCCTTAAATCAAGACTGATTTACATCAGCTCTGGTTTAAGGACTGGACTATATCAGTGCCTTAAACAGGACTGGTTTGCATCAGCTTAAACAGGACTGACTTGTATCAGTTCTATTAGAGAACTGAACTACATCAAGTGTCTCGGCTGAGACTGGTTTGTATTAGCCTAGTTTGGACTGAAATATATCAATCATGTTCAAGACTGACCCCTTGAGGATTAATCTAAAGATTATTTCAGGTAATAATAAATTTAGAAATGGACATCTGGGTATGTTGGCTTGACTAATTCATGATACCAGTAGAAAATTGTCTACTGGTATTGATTTAGACAATTTCCTATTGGACAGTGACATTGGAGCCTTTAAGGATAAACCTGAGATTGAAGGATCCATCATATCCTTTCATCAGTTGTCATCATTAGACACCATTGGTCTAGCGTTATTTTAAGTTTTACTCTATGAATGTTTTAGTATTTCAGTTTTATGTATTAAAGGTAAATGAATTAGTGTAGATTATTACATTCAGTTATGCCTTTTCAGTCCTATTCTTTAATTGGATAAATTAGGCTGTTTTCTTAGCTAAATATTTCTAAGTAGCAAGATGGGTATGTTACAAACCAATACATAGATACCTGCTAGAATAAATGATAGTTAACATTCATGTTACTCTACAAATTAAGCTTGGTTAAAGGATGAAAATAACTAATTAGGATTTGTTAGATATTAATCAACTTGTAATTATAAACAGGAGGATATCCAGCTGTACATCCCGCACTTGATCACCCTGAGCATGGAAAGTATACTCCTCGGACTTTTCCATTACTTCATGTCTTGTATTCATGCTTGTATCTTCTTTTTGACACGATATTTTATGAGATTGTCTTGTATCTTGTTTCCTGAGTTTACTTGTGTCTGGGAGGAAAAATACTACAGATGTGTGATCAAACCCGAGTTACTATTCATGTAAATAGCTTAGGCCCCGCATCGTACATGCGGGACCGAAGCCGTACCATTTCATGTTCCCTGAATCTACCCAAGCTGATCACACACTCCGGATGTATTTCGATATATTGCATACTTCAGGTTCATTGTATATTTCATGTTCAGATTTTATTTCATGTTCCCCGTATTTACTTTTCAGTATTCATGTTCAGGTTTGATGTCATGTTCTCATTTCTCGTACTTTATATTTTTTCTGTATTCATTTTCATACCATGATGTTCATGTTCATTTTCTTAGATATACTTAGCTCCGTTCCTGACTAGGATATGTTGCAGGTGAGTTGGAGGCTATCTGTGACACTTATTACGGGCAGGAGCCTGGAGGCACCTATGAGCTAGCCGATGTTGCTCAGGACTTAGAGGCTGAGGAGGCCTAGCACCCTCCTTTTAGTTTCATTTGGACTTTGTATTAGAGACATCAGTTTACTTTTAATTTGCTGGAAATGTAATAACTCTTAGACATGTACTTTGATTATGGAATTCGATATTATAGATGTTGTGGTTTATATTCATTCTTATCTTGACTTGTAGTTTCTCTAGAGATTGGTGCAACTTACTTCATCGTGTCTAATGATGAAGGCTGGGCATTTCTGACTCGTGTTCGATTATTCGGGAGCAGGTCGTGACATATTTTTAGTGGTGGCCCATGCAGGTCTATCCTAATGGTATCTAGGTATTAGTGTACTATTGGGGGACTTGATTAAACTAGGAAAACTTGATCACAGCATAGAAAAATCGGAAAATAAGGATATATTAGGTATATCAAGTACATTGATATTATAAAAACATTGTTTATTTTTATGTTTTAGGGTTTGTCAATCAACGAAGTTTTCTTTCTATTGCAGGATGGTCAACATGAGGAAGACCGTGGATCTGCTCGGAGTTGCAGGCAGCACAGGACAGTCTACACCAGATGTTTCAGTAGAGCAGCTTCCGCCACCGCCTCCAATCTTTCCTCCGTTGCCCCCGACGATGATGTTCGACGGCGCTCAGGTGAAGGCCATGTTCCAGCAGTTCATGGAGGCCCAGAACCACCAGGATGCACAGTTCAGAGCGACAGTCGTGGATGCATTCAGGACTCGAGAGCCGGCGGCACCAGCACCGGTAGCACCTCCAGCACCAGCAGCACCGAGACCGGGGACCGCCAGGGACTACCAGAACCTCTGTCCGATGGATTTTTGGGGCCATAAGGGGATCGTATATGCGGATGAGTGGCTGGAAAATGCGGAGCGGACGCTGAAGATGGCGAGGATCCCGGATGACGTGAAGGTGGAAGTTGCGAGCATGCAACTTTTTGATCTCGCCAGAGCCTGGTACCGCGAGGAGCCCCAGTTAGCTGCGCCCCAGGTTCTTTGGACAGACTTTAGAACTCTGTTCAAGGAGAAGTTCTTCCCCGACATTGAGCGAGACGAGCTTCGGATGCAGTTCGAGGCATTACAGCAGGGGACTATGACGGTGGCAGAGTATACGTCGGAGTTCACCTGACTCAGCAGGTTCACAGAGAACCTAGTCGGCATGCCAGAGGAGAGGGTTTGGAGGTTCAAGAAGGGCCTCACCAGAGAGTTGTGACATACAGTGGTGATAAGCCAGACGACGACTTATTCGAGCATCCTCAAGATTGCTCAGGCTGTGGAGAAGGAGATGGACCCAAGGCCCAAGAGGGATAGGAACATCGACAGTAACAGCTATCGGGCACCGGAGAAAAGGACTCAAATTCAGACTCAGACGAGGCCACCACAGCCGACGGCAGTTTAATATCGTCCTGCCAGAGTTATAGCAGTTCAGCATCAGAGACAGCAGGGGGTCACTTGCACATACTATCATCGGCCAGGACACCATGTGGAGGTCTGTCGCAAGAGGCTCGGACTTTGCCTATTATATGGATCAGACGCTCATCAGATGAGAGACTGCCAGCAGGCCACATCCAGACTAGTAGGAGGACCCCGAGGAGCTGGAGGACCACCACCTGCACCACCCAGAGTACTGCCTGCTACACCCCAAAAAGGAAGACCAGCTCTACTACCTCAGCAGCAGAGATTTGTACAGCACTAGCAACAGCAGAGAGGAGGACCACAGCAGGGATGTGCTTACGTCATGGCCGCAGTTGAGGAGGAGGAGGCAGCTCCAGATGTTATCACAGGTTCTATCATCATATATTCATTTCCTGCTATTGTATTGTTTGATTCTGGAGCCACACATAGCTTTGTATCATATGTGTTTCTGCATAGACATGGCTTCACACATAAGCCCAATAGGAGGAACTGTCGGATTATGACAGGAAGATGGGTAGTGCCAGTTAGTGAAATGGTTGATTGCCCTATCACTATAGCTGGGAGGGAGCTCAGGGCTCGACTTCTAGTGATGCCATTGCCCGAATTTGATGTAGTCCTCGGCATCGACTGGATGAGTGAGCAGTTTGCTGTAATAGACTGCCATGAAGGGAAGGTTACTTTCAGCCCGCCTAGGGATCCGCCGTTCGAGGTCAGAAGACGGATCGTAGAGAGGCCAGAGGGAGTCTACTTCGGAGCAGTTGCAGAAGACCAGGAGTTGCCGTATCCGTTGATTGTATAGTTTCTCGACGTCTTCCCCGAGGAGTTGCCAGGATTGCCGCCAGATCGAGATGTGGAGTTCAGCATCGACCTAGTGCCCGGATCAGCGTCGATGTCCCAGTAATGCTACAAGATCAACCCGAAGGAAGCTGTAGAGTTGAAGGCCCAGATTGATGAGTTGGAAGGCAAGGGTTTTATTCGATCCAGTGCTTTACCCTGAGGAGCACCGGTACTCTTCGTGCCGAAGAAGGATGGGACTGTTAGGATGTGTATCGATTACCGTGCACTCAGTAACATCACCATCAAGAATAAATACCCGTTGCCGCGGATTGATGAACTATTTGACCAGCTTAGTGGAGCGAAGGTCTTTTCCAAGATTGACCTTCGGTCAGGATATCATCAGATGAAGACTCGGGAGCAGGATATTCCGAAGACAGCTTTCAATACCCGTTACGGCCAGTATGAATTCTTGGTGATGCCATTCGGACTCACCAATGTCCCAGCAGTGTTTACGAACTTGATGAATAAATTTTTTCATAAGTATCTGGACAAGTTTGTCGTAGTCTTTATTGACGACATCTTGATATATTCGAAGACCGAAGATGAGCATGTGGAGCACCTGCGGATTGTTTTGGAGATTCTGCGGAAGGAGAAGCTGTACGGGAAGCTCTCGAAGTACGAGTTCTTCTTGGACAGAGTGGAGTTCTTGGGGCATATGGTGACTGGAGAGGGAATTTTTGTAGATCCCAAGAAGATTGAAGCTGTGGAAGCATGGGCACCTCCCAAGTCAGTAGCAGAGATTCGTAGTTTCCTGGGACTAGTAGGATACTACCGGAAGTTCGTGAAAGATTTTGCCAAGATAGCAGAGCCAATGATAAAGCTTACGAAAAAGGACGAGGAGTTCATCTGGAGCGACGCATGCCAGTCAGCATTTGAAAAATTAAAGAGAAGACTCACTACAGCGCCAGTTTTAGCTTTGCCATCGGGATCCGGAGGATTCGTCATCTACAGCGATGCATCAGGGAAAGGCTTAGGATGTGTGCTTGAGCAGAACAAGAGGGTCATTGCTTATGCTTCTACACAGTTGAGGCCTCATGAGAAGAATTATCCCACACATGACTTGGATCTTACAGCAGTCATTTTTGCCTTGAAACTGTGGAAGCACTATTTGTATGGAGAGAGAGTCGACATCTTCACGGACCACAAAAGCCTGAAGTATGTTTTCACTCAGAAGGAACTGAATATGAGGCAGCGAAGGTGGCTGGAACTCATGAAGGATTTCGACATCAATCAGCAATACCACCCTGGGAAGACGAATGTAGATGCTCTCAGTCGATATCCTGTTGCTATGTTTCATACTATGGACCGACATCTTTTAGAGGATCTTGAGAGTCTGGGGATCGAGATTGTTCTTCCGGGAGTTGGAGGGCAGCTGATGCACATGCAGATACAGTCAGGACTGATAGAGAAGATCAAGGACGCCCAGTTTCTAGATGAGGGACTCCGATGTCTCAGAGGCCAGGCAGAGGCAGGATTGCTCGACGACTTCACTATTGCAGATGATGGATCCCTGAGGCACGAAAACCAGTTGTGTGTGCCCAAGAATTTATGGGAGAAGGTTATGCAGGAGGCCCACCAGTCGCAGTATTTTATTCATCCTGGATCTACCAAGATGTATAAGGATCTGCGGGAGTATGTTTGGTGGTATGGGATGAAACGAGAGGTTGCCAGATTCATTTCCAGATGCCTTGTGTGCCAGCAGGTTAAGGCGGAGCGCCAGAGACCAGCAAAATTACTCCAGCCTTTACCTATTTCGGAGTTGAAGTGGGAACACAAAACCATGGATTTTGTCTCTGGTTTACCGCGAACGCCCGGTGGCAAGGATGCTATTCGGGTTATCGTGGACAGGCTGACGAAATCCGCTCACTTCATTCCGTTCAAGGTAGGGCTGTCGACCGAGAAGCTTGCAGATCTCTACATGCGACAAATTGTGCGGATCTACGGAGTGCCCGTGAGCATCGTTTCAGACAGGGACAACCATTTCACATCACATTTTTGGAGGATTCTACAGCTGAGCTTGGGTTCACAGTTGAAGTTCAGCACCGCCTATCATCCACAGACAAACGGGCAGTCCGAGAGGACCATTCAGACACTGGAGGATATGATACGGGTTTGCGCACTTGACTTCGGCAGTTCGTGGGAGGATCACTTGCATCTGGTGGAGTTTGCCTATAACAACAGTTATCAAGCTAGCATCGAGATAACACCGTTCGAGGCGCTATATGGACAGAGATATTGCACACCTCTATCTTGGGACGACGTTGGCGAGGGGGCTTTGTTGGGGCCAGAGATGGTGGTAGACTCAGCTGAGAAGATCAGACTGATCAGGGAGCGTCTCAGAGTTGCACAGGATCGACAGAAGTACTGGGCAGACAGCAGCAGACGGCCACTGGAGTTCGCATTTGGGGATAGAGTGTTCCTGAAGATCTTGCCGACCAGAGGCATCATCCGTTTTGGCAGAGGCAGAAAGCTCAGTCTGAGGTACATCGGGCATTTCGACGTGACGGCACGGATTGGCGAGGTGGCATATCGACTAGCGCTTCCAGCTAGCTTGGAGGGAGTGCATGACGTCTTTCACGTGTCCCAACTTTGACGCTATACTCCAGATCCGAGCCATGTGGTAAACTACTCAGAGCTAGAGGTGGGTTCGAGCTTGACCTACGAGGAGCAGCCGGTGGAGATCCTTGATCGGAGGGAGAAGCAACTGCGAAATCAAACTATTCCACTTGTCCGAGTCATGTGGAGACATCACCCTCCGGGAGAGTCCACGTGGGAGCGCGAGGATGAGATGCGGAATCGCTACCCCAGTTTGTTCACTTGATTGTATCTTGGTTTTCAAAAATTTTATTCAATAAACAATTTGTTGGATCTATTATTTCATGGTTTTGATTTAGAGTCAATGTTTTCATTCTAATTTCAAGGACGAAATTTTTTGAGGGGGGATATTTGTGAGCCAACTTCCCAGAATATATTATTTATATATAAATTTTTGCAAATAGTTCTCTACAAATTATTTTGCATGATAATTCTTTAATAATGAATTATACCATTTTAAGTATGGTATTATTTTTAATGATAATCTAAGTAGTGTATTGGGCTTTTCAGCCCAGCCCACTATCCTTTCTCTTTAAACTGGTTTGTTTCATTAAGAAGAAGATGATGCAATTAGAAATTCAAATCATTCAACTGTTTTTGAAATTCTCTAACTAACTCCCATTTTATTCCCAAATTTTTCCCGCCCTCCTTGCTTTCTCTTCACGCCATCTTGACCTATATATATACAACTCTTCTCAATCATTCTTCATTGTTGTTAAGGAATTTGTTAGAAATTTCTTCTTCTTCCCCAACCTTCATATTCCTGGATCAACCTAGCTTGGTGCAGCTGCCATGGCGGACCACACCACCCCGATGGATCATTTTCCCCGGCCAATGATTGGCGTATAAGAAGTTCTGGCGACAGCAACACCTTCCTCGACAATTCTCCTCAGTGATCGGCGGGTGGTGTTCTAGTCTCTTCATCATGTGATCAAATCCAGTAAGTGTGCTGCCATAGTATCGAGCCTAAATTATGTTCAATGAGAATTTATCCTGCAAATTCCTTGTCATTGGAACCTCTTTTCAAATTGTGATGAATTTCTGTAGAAGCGCCAGGTCCTAGTTATTCAGATCGATTGCTTCTAGATCGGGGAATTCGGTCGGTAATTTGATTAGTTCGTTTGAAACCTTATTAATTGATTTTGATCTAATCTTACATTTCTGATCTGAATTTGAATTGATCTCTAATTCTTCTATTTTTGGGATCCTCGACTAGTCTTTGATTACAGAACAATTCGATCAACCAATCAATTATTGAATACTCGAATCGATGAACTCCATTTAGGTAGGATATTGATCTCTATGATTTTTCTGAAGGAATTTGAAGAGGAAGTGGTTGTTTTCTCTTTTTATATTTTTATTTCCAACTGTTTGAACAAATGTCTCGGGGAAGGAAAATCAGACGCGAGAGAGGACTCGTGTCCATTTCTGAGCTTGTGTCAACAGTTCGGGACATCTCTGTTTCATAGGTGAATTCTATTTTCTTATTTAATCAATGAACTGGTAGTAGATTGAGTTAATTGTTGTTAGGCCTTACTTTGTTTTTCAGTTCAATTGTATCAATAAATAAGAAGGCCCCTGCTGGACTGAGGTTATTATAGAATGACCTCTTTTGATTTCTTAAGAAGTAAATTGGTAATGGTTCAGTTGTGATTTAGATATTAGTTATGTTTTCAAACAGTAGATTACATTGAACTGATTTCTCTCCTTGATTTCGAATATTGGGTTCTTATGCTCAGAGTTCAGTTGATAAGTAAGGTGACTTGAGGACAGTAATTACTGAACTTAGAGATTATTTCCTGATTAGCCTAGATTGTTGTATTAGTCTAGTGATTGTGGGATTTGGTGTAAACTAAAGTAATGTTAATTGACAGAGACCTTAGTTTAATGTGGTTGGATGATTTCCTATATATGAGCTGTTGACACTGAGTAAATTATCAATACTTGGGCATGCAGGTTCGAACTCAACACAGTGAGTTATAGGCTGAATGCATAGATTCAAGGAATTATGTTATAGTTGTGAGTAAAGGATTGAGTGACTGAAAGGAGGATTAAGAGAGAGTTCAGTTGAGATTTGAACATGAAGACAAGACAATAAGTCAAATAGATTCCAGGGTATCATTGGCTTAGAAGTTTACCTGGGCAGTATAGAAACTGAGGTTGACTGATAGTACATTAGAGGCCTAATATCTAGAAGAGAACATGGGATTATAAAAGGAAGTTCAAGCCTTAAGTTTTGGATTTTGGGATTAAACCGTCTCTTGATTGTTCAGTGACTGCAGGGAACAGAGTGATCCTGCACATTGTGGAGAATTGAATTACTGATTTGTGTTATGGCAAGATTAATTCACTTACTCTGAGTTAGATACCTGCAGTACCTCAATTGTAGGAATTATTCATTTTGGAACTTACCTAGGGGACTTGGTTAGCTTATGCTGAAACTAATACCTTACTGCATCTGTGTTGCCTATGGGACAGGTTAAATTGCTCTTGTGTGTGCGTAGAATACTTCAAGTTCAACTGATAAGGAGATTGCGGTTTTGTTGAACTATAATTTTTGGTTTAGGATATGTTGCTTGATTAGGGATTGGTTTGCATCAGCCTTAAATCAAGACTGATTTACATCAGCTCTGGTTTAAGGACTGGACTATATCAGTGCCTTAAATAGGACTAGTTTCTATCATCTTAAACAGGACTGACTTGTATCAGTTCTATTAAAGAACTGAACCACATCAAGCGTCTCAGCTGAGACTGGTTTGTATCAGCCTAGTTTAGACTGAAATATATCAATCATGTTCAAGACTGACCCCTTGAGGATTGATCTAAAGATTATTTCAGGTAATAATAAATTTAGAAATTGACACATGGGTATATTGGCTTGACTAATTCATGATACCAGTAGGAAATTGTCTACTGGTATTGATTTAGACAAATTTCCTATTGGACAGTGACATTAGGGAATGCCTTTAAGGATAAACCTGAGATTGAAGGATCCGTCATATCCTTTCATCAGTTGTCTTCTTTAGACACCATTGGTCTAGTGTTATTTTAAGTTTTACTCTATGAATGTTTTAGTATTTCAGTTTTATGTATTAAAGGTAAATGAATTAGTGTAGATTATTACATTCAGTTATGCCTTTTTAGTCCTATTCTTTAGTTGGATAAATTGGACTGTTTTCTTAGCTAAATATTTCTAAGTAGCTAGATGGGTATGTTACAAACCAATACATAGATACCTGCTAGAATAAAATATAGTTAACATTCATATTACTCTACAAGTTAAGCTTGATTAATGGATGAAAATCACTAATTAGGATTTGTTTGAAATTAATCAACTTGTAATTATAAACATGAGGATATCCAGCTGTACATCCCACACTTGATCACCCTGAGCAAGACAAGTATGCTCCTCGGACTTGTCCATTACTTCATGTCTTACATTCATGCTTGTATCTTCTTATTGACACGATATTTCACGTGATTGTCTTGTATCTTGTTCCCTGAGTTTACCTGTGTCTGGGAGGGAAAATACTACAGATGTGTGATCAAACCCCAGTTACTATTCATGTGAATAGCTTAGGCCCTACATAGTGCACGCAGACCGAAGCCGTACCATTTCATGTTTCCTGAATCTACCCAAGCCGATCACACACTCTGGATGTATTTCGATATATTGCACACATCAGGTTCATTGTATATTTCATGTTCATGTTTCATTTCATGTTCTCTGTATTTATTTTTCAGTATTCATGTTCAGATTTCATGTCATGTTCTCATTTCTCGTACTTTACATTTTTCCTGTATTCATTTTCATACCATGATATTCATGTTCATTTCCTTGGATATACTTAGCTCCGCTCCTGACTAGGATATGTTGCAGGTGAGTTGGAGGGCATCTGTGACACTTATTACGGGCAGGAGCCTGGAGGTACCTATGAGCTAGCCGATGTTGCTCAAGACTTAAGAGGCTGAGGAGGCCTAGCACCCTCCTTTTAGTTTCATTTGGACTTTGTATTAGAGACATCAGTTTACTTTTTATTTGCTGAAAATGTAATAACTCTTAGACATGTACTTTGATTATGGGATTCGATATTATAGATGTTGGGGTTTATATTCATTCTTATCTGGACTTATAGTTTCCCTAGAGATTGGTATAGCTTACTTCATCGTGTCTAACGATGAAGGCTGGACGTGTCCGACTCGTATCCGATTATTCATGAGCGGGTCGTGACTAGTGGAGTAGCAACTCAAAGTCCAAAAAGAAATGTCAGCAAGCCGGCGCGGTATCTAGATGAAAATTTAATAGGCACTTATTCTTGTTTCTTTGCTGGCCTAATTGATGATGAAGAGCCTTCCAGTTTTGATGAAGCTGTTGGTGTTGAAGAATGGAGGTATTCCATGGATGAAGAAATGAAGGCTCTCATTAAGAATGAGACCTGGGACCTTGTCCTAAAACTTGATCATGTGTATCCAGTCACATGTAAATGGGTTTATAAGTTGAAAAGGTAGGCTGATGGAATTGTGGTAAATGGGTTTATAAGTTGAAAAGGAAGGCTGATGGAATTGTGGACAGATCGGGGTTTTTTATCAAAGCTATGGAGAAGACTATGAAGAGACATTCAGTCCTATTGCAAAGATGACATCTGTTCGTGTTGTGATTTCTTTAGCAGCCGCTCAAAATTGGAAGTTATGGCAGCTTGATATTAAAATTGCGTTTCTATATGGCAATTTTGACAAATAAACCTACATAGAGCAACCACTGGGCTACACATCAAAATCTCATCCAAGATACATGTGCAAACTCAAGAAAGCCTTTATGGGCTTAAACAAGCTCCCAGAGCTTGGTATAGAAAGATTGCAGAATTTTTGCAATTTTGTGGCTATCATTCTACAGATGCAGATTCAAGTCTTTTTGTTAAGAAGGATGGAGGCGTGCATATAGTGGTTCTCTTGTATGTGGATTATATGATAGTCATCGGCAACGATGAGAATGAAATTGCAAAGCTGCAAGAAGAATTATCTACTCATTTTGACATGAAGAATTTGGATGAGATGAGCTACTTCATTGGTCTTGAAGTAAAAAATATAAAGGATGAAATTTTTCTGTCCCAAGAACGATATGCAAAGAAGCTGATTAAGAAGTTTGACCTGAAGCTCAATAAGAAAAGGTCCACTCCAGTTGGCACAAGTGAAAGATTAAGGTGTGATGTGGGAAAACTGCCAACTGATCCTAAATTATATCGTTCACTTGTCGGTCTGTTATATTTGTTATTCCCGAGACTTAATTTTCGATAAAAAAACAGAGAATCAAAACAGTTGTTAAAATAGCAACAACGTTTCATAGCAACACTTCAAAAAAGGTGCACTACAGAGAACCTTGGAGGATTCTTTGTAACGAAAATCTAAAAAAATTTTATTACAACAGCAAACGAATGTAGAGCTTCTTTTAGGAAGATACAAATCGAGTTGCTAGCAGCAGCAGCGACGAAAGCCCACAAGAAGTTTCTGATTAGATCAGAGAAGAAGAGAAGGAAAGAAAAAAGAGAAAGGCAGCTTTGCTGGGGTGATCAGATCACCGTTGCTCAAAGCAAGATTCGCCTATACACGATCCGCTTCCAGGAACCAGCAAGTTCAAGAGAACTTCTAGAACGCTCGTCAGTCAATATTTGAGACTTGAACGGGCTTCCTGGACTTTACGGACTCCTTTAACTCTCTTCTTGGTGCATCTTTCAAATGAGGCCAAGGGGATCTATTTATAGAGTGGAGTGAGACTTCACCTCTTCTCCTATCCGATGTGGGACTAAAATAATACTCAAAAATAGAGTTTGATATTTTAGATCATCCTACAATCAGCATAGAAGTGTGCCAGTCCACGCCTACCTCCCGAACACTCCCGTGCATGCACGAGACATCCTGGAGTCCGTGTCCGAGTCCGAGTCCGCACAACAAAAATCAACTTACATCTTTGTTGGAATTAATCCTTTTTCCTTCTAGGAAAATACTCCCACATGATACACACGTGTGCCCTACCACACCCCATGTGCACACCTCAACACAAGCAATGCATTATATTGAGATAGTCACCATTTGGTGTAGCCGATGTGGGACTATATTTCTTAGTCTAAAGGCAAAAACACCAACAATCCTCCATATATCTCAATATATGGGTTGAGCGTTCCCCACAGTGACTGTCCATCATGCATTAGGAGAGATGTCACTACAACATGAATCTTCCCTCAGGGATTAAATAATTGCATGATACAAGAATGGACTAAGCTTTGAATTCTGCACCATAACTGCAATTCTTCCCACTCACATAATGACATCAACTGTGCTTCTGGCTGCACATTAAAGGTCTTGCGCCAGCCTGATTTTAGTGTATAATTTTGGACGTCTACAAGTTTACCTTCAAGAGACGACCTGATATCTCTGTACATACACTATAGGTGAGTTTTCTATCAAAGAGATATGGCATGAAGCCTTGCGCTTCCCTTGCGGTGCTACACCACTATGACATGGCCTAAAGCTGAGGTATTACCCCTACCGGGAGCCTCATCGTAGTGTCATACTACTGTAGCATGTGGTCGCATCCTCTTTATAGTACCATACCATCCAGCATGAAAGCCTTAGGCTCCTTTGCGGTGTTACGCCGCTACGACATGGCTTGCAAGTCCGAGGCTTTACCCCTATTCGGGTACCTCATCGTGGTGTCGTGCCACTGTAACATGAGGAACACCTCCCCTTTGTAGTGCGAGCTATCCCTCTTTAATTTTATCATACAACATTAGGCTACCTGCCTATTTGCGGTGCTACACCGCTGTGACTTGGCTCACAAAGCCGAGACATTACCCCTAACCGGGAACCTCATGGTGGAGTCATCCCACTATAGCATGAAGTTACACTCCTTGTAGTGTTGTGCTACCGTACTTCCTGTAAAGCACACCAGGCATTCACTCTGCCTGAGAACTCATTAAGGCGTTTAAACCAACCTTCCCACAGGATCCGTTTTTCGCAGAAAATAACAGTCGACAACAGTGGTTGTAGGTCAGTAACCTCTCCATGCCACATAGGACAAGTATCCACCGTTCCTGATATTCTTTCGGTTAATAGTCCTCCCTTGAACCAAAAGCTAGATGTCTAGTAGATTTCTTTTTGAACTAATAGCATAAAACTTTATGGTAGGAATGTAATAACACAATATCAGAATGCCTTCAAGCCCATTTTACAAGCTGTGTCATCGACCAGCTGGCGCTTGAGGCCCTTGGTGAATGGATCCGCCAGGTTCTCCTGACTCCGAACATCAATCACTATAATAACACCCCTCTTTATGAGATCGTGTACTGCCCTGTGCTTCAACCGCACAGTCCTCTTCTTCGCGTTGAAGAGGTCATTTGATGCCACCGCCGCAGTCGCCTGGTTGTCGCAGTATATCGGTATCGCCGGTATTTGCGTCCCAACCACTGGAAGATCATCATGAGCTCCCGAAGCCATTCTGCTTCCTCCGCTGCAGTATCAAGTACAAAGAAACCAGATTCCATGGATGACCGCGGGAGCATAGTCTGCTTCTTTGATTTCCATGATATAGCAGCTCCACCCATTGTGAAAATGTATCCACCTGTGGACCTCTCACTCTCCACTTCTGAGCCCTAGCTGGCATCACTGAAGCCTTCCACTACCGGCGGATCTCCGCTGTAGTGCAGTGCATATGTCTGAGTCTTTTTGAGGTATCTCATAACCCTCTTCACAGCTTTCCAGTGCTCTACACCTGGATTGCTCGTAAACCGACTCAGCATTCCTACGACAAAAGCTATGTCAGACCTTGTGGCAGTAGTCGCATACATCAAACTCCCGATGACGCTTGAATACTCCAACTGTCTGACGCTTATCCTTGGATTTGGCTTCAGCTTCTTCTCACACATATACGACGTATCTATCCCTAGAAGATTCTGATATCCATAGCGTGTGAGCATCTTCTCAAAGTAATGAGACTGTGACAATGTCACTCCAGATTCCGTCCGGATGATCTTTATCCCTAGGATAACATCAGCTTCCCCTAAGTCCTTCATGCTGAACTTAGACGAGAGAAACTTCTTTGTCTTAGTGACACTTGCTATATCTGTACCGAAGATCAGCATGTCGTCCACGTACAGACAAACGACAACTCCTCTCCCGTCACCGAACTTTGTGTATACACATTTGTCCGTTTTGCTGACCCTGTAGTCGTTTGATCTTATGACTTTATCAAACTTCTCATGCCACATCTTGGAAGCTTGCTTCAGACCATACAGAGATTTCACCAACTTACAGACTTTGTCTTCGAAGCCCTTGACGACGAATCCTTCTGGTTGTTACATGTAAATCTCTCCAGTCAACTCACCATTCAGGAAGGCAGTTTTAACATCCATCTGATGAATAACTAGCTTATGAATTGCACTTAGAGCAATCAACACCCTCATGGTCGTCATCCGTGCTACTGGAGCATAAATGTCAAAGTAATCAATCCCTTGCTTCTGAGAAAACTTATTGGCTACCAACTTAGCCTTGAACTTAGCAACAGTTCCATCGATTTTCATCTTCTTTTTGAAGATCCATTTACATCCGATTGGTTTTGCTCCTTCATGCAGATTAACTAACATCCATTTATAATTGGATGTTACATAGTCAATCTTATCATTTACTTTTTCTTCCAGGAGATCGCATCTCTGGACTTCATCACCCCATCAGGCTCCACGTGATGGATGATAACGTTTATCTCTGAAATCTTTCGACCTTCTCACTCGCTTTGCTTACTGCTTGGCGAATACTAGTTCAAGTGTTGTCATCAATGACAACCACCTTCTGGACTCCTACTTCTTTGAAAGTACTTGCTCCTTCGGTACCAACAATATTCTCCAAAATATCTGCGAGAATAATATTTTTGTACCTTGCAATTGTCTTCAAAGAATTATGCCTCGCAAGACTCAATGATATGATTGATACAATATCAAGTGATCTTCGAGCATAGCTTACAACAGCTAATTCCAAAATCACTATCTTCTTGGTCTTCGTCCCTGACTTCTGAATCTTAATATCCGGAAGCTTCACGTACACCAGACATCCCCACACTTGAATGATATTCAAGTTAGGTCTGACCTTGAACCAGTGCTGATGAGAATCATAGTCAGATATACGAATGGTACTTTATTCAGAAGATAAACGAAGCCGAACACGCAATCTATCCCCAGAAGCATATTAGAAGATCCGCAGTATAGATATCATCTTTAATATAGATATCATCTTTAACGGCGTCCTGATCTTTTCTTCTGACACTTCATGGATTATAGATACTAAAGAGCAGTCGTTTCATAGCCAATTCCATGTTCATAATAGAACGATGTGAATCCAACAAACGATACTCTCCGCCTTGATCAATTCTGAATAGTTGTAAACCGGTTTAACATTCAGCTTCAGCCCTGAAGTCCCTGACCTTCTCGAATGCTCCATCCTTCAACTTGAGAAGACATGCGAACGTGCACTTCGAGAAACACTTCAACCCAGCCTCTATGGAGAATTGATAAAAGTCACAGATATCTGAGTGTACTAACTCCATGAGATTTGTACTTTAGTTCAATCGTCTGAGCAGCTTTCTGACATGTCTTATCTCTGCACAGACCTCAAATCCCTCCACCTCTTTACCCCCACATTCTGGAGATAAGGCTTAGATATGACATCTTGAGTCTGTTTCTATCATAGAACAACTCTCAGTCCATTCAATGAAGTAACTTCATCACCATCAGCAGACATTCGAACATCCCTGCAGTACCGAACATCTTTTTGAAGCATGTTTCTCGCCAAAAAATTTCCATCTGGATAGTACGAATGTCCATCTTTCAAGTCTGTATTAGACAACAGACTTTCTGAGATCAGATATCCAAAAATCTCTGTTACGTGCAACACGCATTCTAGTATCCATGTTGGTGGTTACTAACTACTGTCTCGATCTTCAGAACTTCTGCTAGATATATGTTCGTCATCGAGACCTTCGTCATAACAAGGCTCGTCCGCGGTGAACAAGTCCTTTGAGAGCACACGTGGTCAGATGCACTAGTGTCCGACCACTAGTCAGCTAACACGCTAGATAACTCAACCTGTGCAACAATAGCAACCAAGTTAAGTAATCAAAACAATCAAGTTTAGCCATACCTGCTATTTTGGTTTGGGCTTGGCACTATAATCCTTCTTAAAGTGGCTCTTCTTGTCACAGTTGAAGCAAGCCCCATCGCCCTTAGGCTTTGGCTTAAATTAAGCTGACTTCACCTTCAGCTTGTGAGAGTCCTTAGCTCTACTTCAACATGAATCTCTGCAAGAGACGTTTCAAGATCCACCTTCATCTTCTTGCGATGCATGTCCGCGATGAAATTGCTCCACCCAGGTGGGAGCTTGGCGATAATGCCCCCAACGACAAATGCATTGACCAAGGGCATGTCGTCATCCTCAAGTTTCTGACGTAACTTGAGAAACTCTTTGACTTGAGACAGCATCGTCTTGTCGTCCTCAAATCGCATCTTTCCAGACCTTTTCGATCACATAAATCTTATTTTTGTTCTCATCTGCCTTGTAGAGATTCTCTACAAACTCTCAGACGTCCTTAGCATGTACCGTCTTGCTATATGACTCTGCCAGAGAGTCCTCTATAAAGTTTAAGATAAGCAACTTGCAAAGGTTGTTATCTCTCCTTCACTTGGATTACAGAGTAGTGGACTCAGCGATCCTTCGAACATTTTCACCTTCTTTCTCTTCCAGACGTTGTAATGCTCCCCGTCAAACTTCTCAAGTTTGTTAAAACTTGTGTCGAGAAAGTTTGCACGGTTGTTCTCCATCAAATCTAAATCTTGCTTTGAGATTGTTATTCCCGAGGCTTAATTTTTGATGGAAAAACAGAGAATCGAAACAGTTGTTAAAATAGCAACAATATTTCGTAGCAACATTTCAAAGAAGGTGCACTACAGAGATCCTTGGAGGATTCTGGATAACAAAAACCTAAAGAGATTTCGTTACAACAGCAAATGAATGTAGAGTTTCTTTTAGGAATATATAAATCGAGTTGCTAGTAGCAGTAGCAACGAAAGCCCACAAGAAGTTTCTGATTAGATTAGAGAAGAAGAGAACGAAAGAAGAAAGAGAAAGGCAGCTTTGTTGGGGTGATCAGATCACCGTTGCTCAAAGCAAGATTCACCTATATACGATCCGCTTCCAGAAACTAGCAAGTTCTAGAGAACTTCTGGAACGCTCGTCAGTCAATATTTGAGACTTGAACGGACTTCCTGGACTTTACGGACTCCTTTAACTCTCTTCTTGGTGCATCTTTCAAAGGAGGCCAAGGGACTCTATTTCTAGAGCGGAGTAAGACTTCACCTCTTCTCATATCCGATGTGGGACTAAAATAGCAATACTTAAAAATAGAGTTTGATATTTTAGATCATCCCACAATCAGCATAGAAGTGTGCCAGTCCACGCCTACCCTCCGAACACTCCCGTGCATGCACGAGACATCCTGGAATCCGTGTCCGAGTCCGAGTCCGAGTCCGCACAACAAAAATCAACTTACATCTTTGTTGGAATTAATTCTTTTTCCTTCTAGAAAAATACTTCCACATGACACACTTGTGACCCACCACACCTCATGTGCACACCTCAACACAAGCAATACATTATATTGAGATACTCACCATTTGGTGTAGCTGATGTGGAACTATCTTTCCCAGTCTAAAGGCAAAAACACCAACAATTTTTAACAATAACCAGGCCATATATTTCTTTTTCAATTGGACTTGTAATTAGTCGTTACTTGTAAGAACCTCGGAAGCCACATTTGGAGGCAGCAAAGCAAATTCTCAAGTATGTGAACTCTACTCTTGGTATGGGTCTCTTCTACAAAAGTGGTGGTGAGTTTTTGTTGAATGGCTTTACTGCTGATTAGGGTGGAGATTTAGACCAGAGAAAGTCCACATCTGGTTATGTATTTTTGTGCAACTCTACTAGTGTTTCTTGGGACAGTAAGAAGCAAGATACGATGCCTTATGAGCAATTTATCAGAACTTATCCCTTCTTTGACCTTGAGACAAGGTCAATCTAAGGGAGGGGTATTGATACAGCCCCAGTTATATCTGTGAGGAGATAAGACTGAAGGCCCAGCCAGTTAAGCCAGTTAACTGCTTTAACAACCTTACTTTTCCAGCTCAACCAATAACTGCTTTAACTACTTCTCCAGCTCAGCCATCCAGCTAGCCTCCATCTCACCCACTTTTTCATTGCTATGTTCGGACGTTCCAGACATCAGAGGAGGCCTGCATATTATAAATAGCAGGAATCAATAAGAGAATGATTGGACAATTTGAATCATTAGCTTTTCATTAGCTTACTGATAGTTGTACTTAGCTTACTGTTGTACCTACTATTTTTCCCCAAATTCCATTTCAAATAAACCCTAGAAAGTTTCACCAATTCTTTGTGAATTCTCTACATTCTTGGTACTCTGATGAATACATCAAGAAATCACCAAAACCCTAGCTTTACTGAAAGAAGCTGCAACATGCCTCGCCATCAAAATAGAACCACACAAGAAAAAGGAAACGGGTAGCCTGAAAAAAGAGGACCGATAGCCTCAAAATCCAAAGTGCATACCAATCATTGCCCGCAAGCTGCAAAAAGATGACATGAAGCTGAATTATGTTCGATTAGGGCTCATTCCCTCTCAGGAAGAATGTTCTAGAATTTAATATCTCAGCTAGGTGACAAGTCAATATTAGACATACCAAAGAGGAATTGGCACTTGTACATTCATGTAACCAATCTTGTCAAGGGTTGCGACACATTATGGTACGAATAACCTGCAAAGCCTTGTGAAAGTCATAAGTAGCCCCACCATATTTCGGAAAGTTACAGGGAGATTTACCTAAAAATCCATATCACAAAATTTTAGGAGAGGCTATTAGAACTCTTTTATTTCCTTTCCTTCGCTTCCAGGATATGTTCCATCAGGACTCATCCCCGCTCTAACATTAGCAAATGTGATAGTCCATTTTTGCAGCCCTGCGAGTTTGGAGGCCTAACTCCTGCAGGCCCCAGTTTTATTTTCAAAAGTATATTTTTTTAGATGATGGGAATGGGGTCCATCCCCATGATGAAACAATATGAATTTGATCCATGGAAATCGGTCACTCATGGTTGGGTTTGGTCAAGTACTTAGCCATTTTTCTGGGTGCAATTTTTTGTGACAAGATTCAGTTTTGGGAGGCTATTTTGGATATGTTGCATTCATTTCTTGGCTCGGTCTTCAATACGAAATTTGTTTAGAAAAATTTTATCTTCCATTCAAGCTTTGAATCAGATCATTTGAAGGTGTATTGAAGACGTTATGATCATCTGAAGTAGCATATCTATTAATATTCTGCATGCATTCAACTTGCATGCAATATTAATGTATTGCATTTCTCCATGCATTGGGGGGAATGGAAGAACGAATCTTGGGAGATAGAAGGGCTGACCTTTGGACTTCTCCATGCAATGAATGTGGTATACCCAAGAGGCATATCCTCCCTATAAATAGAGGGGAGATGGTGAAGGTTGAAACACACAACAAGTAGAAGAAAAACACAACTTGTAATCCACTCAAAGTGAGTTTGTGACAGAGATAGTGATCCTCAAGTTAAGTTGTACCAACTTGAGAGAATGCCCTTGTAATCTTTCATTTGTTTATAGTGAAAACGGCGGAGAAGGGCGGACGGAGGACGTAGGCTCACATTGAGCCGAACCTCGGTAAATCTTGTGTGTGCAATCTTTTAGTTTTTCTCTTCTCTTCTAATTTCTATTTTTTTATTCTCATCTCACCACAAAGATGGAAAAGGTCTTGTTTTTCCCAACAGTGGTATCAGAGCTAGGTTGCTAATCTTCTTGTGTTGAGATTGAGACTCCCATTGGGGGCATTCGTATGATCAGCTTGAATGGTCGCAACTGGATGATATGGAAGGCGAAGATGATGGACCTTCTTTATTGCAAGGACCTCTATGCACCGGTTGAAGGTGAATCTTCCAAGCCGGAGTCCATGACGGCGGAATAGTGGAAGAAGCTCGACCGGAAGACCATCGGTACCATTCGACAATGGGTGAATGACACTGTATTCCACCATGTGTCAAATGAGACTTCAGCAAACAGCTTGTCGAAGAAACCTGAAGATCTCTACGAGAGAAAGACTGCCGGCAACAAAGCTTTCTTGATCCGAAAGCTTGTCAATCTCAAGTTCAAGAAAGGTGATTCCATATCTGAACATCTGAATGAAATTCAAAGTATTGTAAATCAACTTGCAGCCATGAAGATAGTGTTGGACGACGAGCTTCAAGCCCTTCTTCTACTTAGCTCGTTACCGGATAGTTGGGAGACTCTGGTGGTATCTCTTAGTAACTCCACACCTGACGGAGTTGTATCCATGAACCAAGTTATAAGTAGCCCTCTGAATGAAGAAATCCGAAGAAAGTCATCCGGGTCCTCCCATTCTCATGTCCTTGTCACCGAGAATAGGGGAAGGAGCAAAAGCCGACAACCTCAGAACCGAGACAAATCGAGAAGAAAATCGAAGGCCAGAAAGGACATTAGTTGCTATCACTACGGAAAGAATGGACATATAAAACGGGAATGTCGCAAGCTCAAACGAGAACAAAATGAAGGACCAATGAGAAGCAAGAAAAGAATGAAAGTGCAGCCGTTGCCACTGACAATAAAATTATGCTTTTCTCGACATGTGAAGAAGAATGTGCAAATCTCACTTGCCAAGACTCAGAATGGGTGATTGATTCTGGTGCCTCCTACCATGCTACTCCCTGGAAGGACTACTTCACTTCGCTTTGTGAAGGTAACCTTGGAACGGTAAAAATGGGTAACAAAGACTCTTCTCAGATTCTTGGCATCAAAAATATTTGTGTTACCACTAACCTTGGAACAAAGATGGTTCTAAAAGATGTTAGATTTGTGCCCGATCTTCGTCTCAATCTTCTCTCCACCGACAAGCTTGATGAAGAAGGATACGCAAGCAGCTTTGGTAAAGGATATTGGAAGCTTACCAAAGGATCATTTGTACTGGCGAGAGGAAAGAAGTGTTGCACTCTCTACAAGACTCAGTTCCACTTAGAGAATGATGCCCTTGAAACAGTGGAATGTACCTCTATGGATTTGTGGCACAAGCGACTTGGCCACATGAGCGAGAAAGGACTACAAACTCTCGCAAGGAGACAAATACTTCCATCCATACAAAGTACAACATTATCTCACTGTGATCATTGCTTACTTGGAAAACAACACCAGGTAGCTTTTGTTAAAAATTATAACAAAAAGCAAACCGACGTATTAGACTTAGTCTATTCGGATGTATGTGGACCCATAAATGTAAAACCCTTTAGTGGTGCCTCTTACTTTGTGACCTTCATAGATGATGCATCTAGAAAGGTGTGGGTATATGTCATAAAAGCCAAAGATCAAGTCCTTGAAGTTTTTCAAAAACTTCCATACCAAAGTTGAAAGAGAAACTGGGAAGCTCTTGAAGTGTATTCACACGGATAATGGTGGTGAATATACTTCAAGGATGTTTAAAGATTATTGTTCTAAACATGGTATTAGACACCAAAAGATTGTCCCTCACACGCCACAACACAATGGGGTTGCAGAAAGGATGAACCGCACAATTGTAGAAAGGATAAGGAGTATGCTATCCTTAGCTAAATTACCAAAAATATTTTGGGAAGAAGCAGTACGAACCGCCTGCTACTTGATAAACTCGTCCCCCTCAGTTCCTTTGGATGGAGATATTCCAAAAAGGGTTTGGAGTAGAAATGGTATTTCCTATTCCCACTTACGTGTGTTCGGGTGCAAGGCATTTGTGCATATACCTAATAGGGGTGAGCGTCGGTATAATCGGTCGATATTTGGTCAATTTTTTTGGTATTTTTTAAAATCGGTATTTAAAAAATCAATACCAATATCGTACCATTTAGAATCGGTTTTTTTCGGTTTCGGTTAAATCGGTATTCGGTAGGTTTTTGTTCGGTATCGATATTTTACCAATTAATGTTTGATCAATTAATACACTTAATATTGTCGAACCTCTTAACCTATAATATATATTTTTGACTTTTTTGGAAGCATTAATTTTAAAGCCAAGCCTCTACCAACCAAATAATTAATCAAAATTATTAGAACAATATGTAACAAGTTGCAAACACCTAAAAATGAGCTTAAAATATCAAACGTGGTCACTAAGTTTAATCTTTAGTATAAGTTTAAGTAACCAAAATTCACTTAAAATTTCTATGAGAAAATAAAAACATAAGTTCAAAAGATCAAAAACTCAATTCTTAGCATTCTTAACATAAATTCAAGTCCACTAAAATCCATTCCACGTTCTAGAAAACCAACCAAAACAAAGATCAAAATGAAAAAGAGTAGTGTAAAATTAATCATGAACAACATTAAAAAATGTGTGTGTATATATATATATATATATATATATTATATATATGTGTGTGTGTGTGTGTGTGTGAATCGGTTCGGTTCGGTATTTTCGGTATGGTATTACACTCAAACCGTTACCATTACCATTATACCGTAATTTAGTCGGTTCGGCAATTCGGTATCGGTACATAATTTCGGTTCGATTTTTCGGAATATTTTTAATCGGTATTCGGTCGGTTTTCGGTATCGGTCAGTATTTGCTCACCCCTAGTACCTAAGGAGAAAAGAACAAAACTTGACGATAAATCCATTCCATGCATCTTCTTAGGATATGGAAATGATGAATTTGGATATAGGTTGTGGGATCCTATAAACAAGAAAATTGTGAGAAGCAGGGACGTTGTATTTTGTGAAGATCAAACACTTGCTGATTTTGAAAAAGAAGAAGAGCCACAAAACACTCGCATCGTTCCAGATCCAATTTCCACACCGATTGTTGTTCCTTCTCCTATGCCAAAAAATAATAATTTTCAAGATGTACAGGAAGAAGAAGAAATTGCAGGTTCCCCAGGTATTGATCAGGGGGAGCATGAACATGCAGAGCCACCAGATATGGATCAACCACCAGCACCTCAGTTGAGACGGTCGTAGAGAGAACGACAACCCTCAACTAGATATCCTGCTTCAGAGTATACTTTGGTGACAGATCTATGTGAACCAGAAAGTTTCCATGAAGCGCAAGTACATGAAGATCGTGCAAAGTGGAAGAAAGTTATGCAAGAGGAGATGGATTCTTTGCATAAGAACCACACTTATGACTTGGTGGAGCTACCAAAGAACAGAAAAGCCTTGAAGAACAAATGGGTGTTCAAAATCAAGAATGAAGGAAATGACCAAGTCAAGTACAAAGCTCGCCTCGTGGTGAAAGGTTTCAGTCAAAGGCAAGGTATTGACTATGAAGAAATTTTTTCTCCTGTTGTCAAGATGTCTTCTATTCGGGTTATTCTTGGTCTTGTTGCTTCCCAAGATCTTAAAGTGGAGCAGTTAGATGTGAAGACTGCATTCCTCCATGGTGACTTGGCAGAGAAAATTTATATAGAGCAGCCAGAGGGTTTCAAGGTAAAGGGCAAAGAACAATTGGTTTGCAAATTGAAAAAGAGCTTGTACTGGCTCAAACGGACACCGCGACAGTGGTATAAAAGGTTTGATTCTTTTATGCTTGACCATGGGTACAAGAGAACATCTGCAGATCATTGTGTTTATGTCCAGAAGTTCTCTGATGATGATTTCATTATTCTCTCTTTATATGTTGATTATATGCTTGTTGTTGGAAAAGATATGTCTAAGATTGACAGGTTGAAGAAAGAGTTGAACAAGTCCTTTGACATTAAGGACTTAGGAGCAGCACAACATATATTGGGAATGAAGATCTCTCGGGACAAAAGTGCGAGAAAGTTGTGGCTATCACAAGAAAGATACATTGAACGTGTTCTGGAGTGGTTCAATATGGAGAACTCTACGCCAGTCAGCACACCGTTAGCAGCTCACTTTAAGCTAAGTACAAGATAAAGCCCTTCAAGTGAGAAGGAGAAGGGGAAAATGAAGAGCATTCCATTTGCCTCAGCCGTCGGAAGTTTGATGTACTCCATGATTTATACAAGACCCAACATAGCACACGCAGTTGGAGTGGTAAGTCATTTTCTTGCCAATCCTGGTAAAGCACATTGGAAAGCAGTAAAGTGGATTCTAAGATATCTTAGAGGAACCTCTAAATATTCTTTATGTTTTGGAGATGGAAAACCTATCTTGAAAGGTTACACTGATTCTGACATGGCAGGTGACATGGACAAAAGAAAGTCCACATCAGAATACTTATTTACCTTTGCAGGGGGAGCCGTATCATGGCAATCAAAGATGCAAAAGTGTATCGCTCTATCCACCACAGAAGCTGAATATATCGCTGCTACAGAAGCTAGCAAGGAGCTCTTGTGGATGAAAAATTTTCTGAAGGAGTTATCTCTCAAGCAAGAGAAGTACATGTTATATTGTGACAATCAGAGCGTCATTGACTTAAGTAAAAATGCTACCTATCACTCAAGGACAAAGCACATCGATGTACGAAATCACTGGATCAGAGATGCTTTGGAGAATCGCCTGATGCACATTAAGAAGATTGATACAAGACAAAATCCGTCTGACATAATGACGAAGCCTCTACCAAAAGGGAAGCATGACTTCTGCCGTAGGAAGGCAGGTATGACTATTGTTTGAAAATTCTCCTCATGAGGATGGAGGGGGAGATTGATGGGAATGGGGTCCATCCCCATGATGAAACAATATGGATTTGATCCATGGAAATCGGTCACTCATGGTTGAGTTCGGCCAAGTACTTAGCAATTTTTTTGGGTGCAGTTTTTTGTGACAAGATTCAGTTTTGGGAGGCTGTTTTGGATATGTTGCAGTCATTTCATGGCTCGGCCTTCAATACGAAATTTGTTGAGAAAAGTTTCATCTTTCATTCAAGCTTTGAACCAGATCATTTGAAGGTGTATTGAAGAAGTTATGATCATCTGAAGTAGCCTATCTATTAATATTCTGCATGCATTCAACTTGCATGCAATATTAATGTATTGCCTTTCTCCATGCATTGGGGGGAATGGAAGAACGAATCTTGGAAGATGGAAGGGCTGACCTTTGGACTTCTCAATACAATGAATGTGATGTACCCAAGAGGCATATCCTCCCTATAAATAGAGGAGAGATGGTGAAGGTTGAAACACACAAGTAGAAGAACAACACAACTTGTAATCCTCACACTTGTAATCCACTCAAAGTGAGTTTGTGAGAGAGAGTGATCCTCAAGTTAAGTTGTACCAACTTAAGAGAATGCCCTTATAATCTTTCATTTGATTATAGTGAAAATGACGGAGAAGGGGCGGGCGGAGGACGTAGGCTCACATTGAGCCGAACCTCGATAAATTTTGTGTGTGCAATCTTTTAGTTTTTCTCTTCTCTTCCAATTTCTATTTTTTTATTCTCATCTCATCACAAAGACAGGAAAGGTCTTGTTTTTCCCAACATCGGACTCACCTAAAATGGTTAACGAGGTTATGAGCAAGCTCAGACCTGCCCTTTAATCATCCATATGAGCTGCTAGGCAAATTGTAATCTCCGGGCGCAAACACACACGCATGCGCTCGAGCACACGTGCGCGTGCAGGCTCAAACATGCACACACACAATACATAACATACATGCATGCATACATACATATCTTTCTCCCATGCATATTGATAGAATGGCTGCAATGACTGCCTCGCCAGTCCCAATCAAAACAAAACCGCACAAGAAAGAAAAAGAAATCGGTAGTCTGAACAAATAGGACTGACAACATAAACCAAAGGGCATATCATCATCGCTTGTTTCGCTTCTTAAGTAAAGGGGCATATGCTACAAGATATATTCAAGTATCAAAACAACCACCTCCAACATGCCCCCTTTATAGCAAATTTTTGGGGTCTGCTATTTGAATCATTTTCTTCCATTCAGCTCTAACATTGACAAAAATAATTGGGCTATTTAGTTCATAGGGTCTCGTATAATATTTAAAATTTGCATTTTGTCTCCATATAGTCTAGAAGAGAATTTGGATCTCATACTGACGGTTGACTTGGGCTGGTTGTACAAGATTTAACAGTCACCCCAAGTCAACCGGCATGATGAAACCTAAACACTCCTGGACAATATGTAGAGATAAATGCAAAATAGTTTATATCAACCAATGGTACAAGAATCGTCAAACTAAAGAGAGAACAGTAGCCTCGTCTTTTTGGATGAAAACGGTAGCCTCGTCTTTTAGGATGAAAACCACCCGTGACAGTTGCCAACCCATTGTCTATCAAATATGATAGATAAATCACACATGAACTCGCACAATCGACTGTACTTATATAGACAGGGCACCAAATCTGGAGGAGTGGCCCAAATATATTTGGCAGGGTTAGTACTGTGTACAATGTGCATCAGATACAACACGAGACGACACGGCACAACTTAACTTGGGACCGGTTTTCATGTGTCCGTGCTTCGTAGGCATGGAGTGATAGAGATGCACTTTGTACTGTTTGGGAATTTGCTTTTGGTTCGGTTTTGGCAAAACTAAACCAAGATTTTTCTGAAGAAAAACCTCCGTTCACCTACACAGAAATGGAACTAATAAATTTTGACAAAATTATCCATGTTTCCTTCTTCTTTTTCCCTTTCTTGCAGGGTCTGAACAGAAAATTACCCTTTATGGAAGAGGGCATGCATTAGAGCAGGAGTAACATAAAGGGAAGAAGGAAGATTGAAGAGGAGGTATGTGTGAAAATTGTACCTCTCTACGAGTAGCGAATAAATGTGCAAAAATGAACATTTGGAGGAGTATAAAAGCAAAACTCCAGGAAAAGAGAGGAGGAAGGAGAAGATCTGCCATTGCCAAAGGAAGAAAGTGTAAATGCTGCTGCTTTTTTGGGCTGTTCGAGAAAAAGTACTCAGGCTCTGTCCCTGATCTTTCCCGTCTATTTGTGACGTGGCACTGAATCACACTCGTTAAATGTCTGTGGGCTAGGCCTGGAGTCTTGCAATCCAAATCCACACTTATATCTGGACCCCCCCACCCCCCCCCCCCCCCCCCCCCAAAAAAAAAAACCATCTACTAAGAATGAAAGAGACCGGTGAACATGTTCAAACTTCAATATAGGACATGTTTGTTTCGGTGAATTGCACCGAAATGGAAAAGACTGGTTGTTGGATGAATTTGATGAGTTGTTTTGTCAACGAAGAAATATGGTTGGTTACTCTTCAGATTCTGTTATGCTTAATGCTAATGTTAAGGGCTTGCTTGTTGGAAAATGGTGAAGTAAACAGAGCTATGGGGTTTGTTTCAGAAATGGATAAAAGAAAATTTATCCTTGAGGCATCTACGGCGTCATCCATAGTGTATCTACTCTCAATGGACGAACAATGTCATCATTACATGAGAATGCTTCCTAATTTTTCTCAACATTGTGCGAAGAGTAATGAGATTAATATCGACTCGTCGATATCATCATTGATACAGAAAATTTCTGGATAATCACCAACATGGAATTCATATAAAGTTTTTCACTGGGAAGGGATTGCATCCCATCTGATCTTGACATGTCATCTAATGGGACTACTCAATATTTCCCACAATTACTCAGTTGGTTAAACTTATTGTTTTATTATATTCAGCAATGCACTTATTCAATTGGTTCAATTTGATGTTTCCGTTTAACTTACCATATTGATTGGTTATATATACATTGGATTTGTTACAAATAAGCTGCTCAATTTGGGAAACGATCGAAGCGCATAAGCTACTCAATTTGATGGTTGAAAGAGGTGAGAAACCCACTAAAATCACGTATAATGTACTACTTCATGGATATCGTCTCGAAGACATGTTCGAAAAGGTGTATGAGTTACTTAGTTCTATGTCTCGTGAGGGTCTAAGGCACGATGTCCGTAGTTACACTTATTTTGATTGATGGGTATAGTAAGAACCAGAAGGTAGATGAGGCTATGGATGTGTTCAAGAAAATGCAACGAGTGCAGCCGAACACTTTTACTTACAGTATTTTATTAGATGGACTTTGCAAGATTGGAAAAGTGGAGGAAGCTGACGACCTCTTCCGTCAAATGGTAACTCAAGGTCTCTCTCCTGATATTATAACTTATATAACACTTTGATTGATGGACTGCAAAATCGAAAAAGTGGGGGAAGCTGAAGATATCTTCCGTCAAATAGTACCCAAGGTCTCTCCCCTAATATTATCACTTATACCACTTTGATTTCGGGACTTCTAAAATTAGGGAAATGGGAAGTAACTTCTTGATTGCTCGAGGAAATGAAGGATCAAGGGATTGAACTTGATGTTGTGACATCCACCACGATAATTAATGCTCAGTGTAAAGAAGGAATGGTTGAAAATGTTTATAAATTACTAGATGTGATGATTCAAAGAGGTTTGGAGCCCAATGTAGTAACATACAGTACCTTAATGGAAGGATATTGCCTAATAAAAAAAAGAGCTAATGCTCTCACGAGGTTGTAAACCAAATACAATTACTTACAATATCTTGATCAATGGCTTTTGTATGTGTGGAAAGGTTGATAGAGCTAGACACCTTTTAGATGAGATGCCGTGTAAGGGATTGCAACAAACACTTGCTATATACAATATTATGTTAGATGGATTATACCAAGCTGGAAGAGTTGCTGACGCAAATGAAATACAAGATAAAATGATTGCTCTTGGAACATCCATAGAACTCCACACCAATAATATAATATTTGGACAGAATGAAAAACTGGAGGCTCAGGTGTGTTCTTCCATCAGACATGGTGTTACCAATCATCTCTCTCTCTCTCTCTCACTGGTCAAGACTATTAGTTAACTATTATTGTATACCTCATTTTAGTCCCACATCCCCTGGGCAAATGGAGGATGCCATGACTTGTTCCTATAAATGTGCAAAGACTTCTCATGTTTTATTCATATCAATAAATTAAAAGTTCTCTGAATTTAAAAGACAAATGGCTGCAACTGGTTGCCAGCATGTTAGCTGAACAATCAAAGTTGCCTCCCCATCAATATAGATTATAGCAACATCTACAAGTCAGTCTGAACTAAGGCTGTGAACTGATCTGAGAATATCAGACCAAGTCCGAGCCATTGGCACATTTTCAAGAAATCATCATTGCCTCGTCCGTTCAGAAAGAAGCATATGAGAGGGTTAAAAAGTTATCAGAAAATAAAAGAAGGCAAAAGAAAATTAATAGATGTACAGAATGAAAAACTGTAGGCTCAGATTTGTTCTTCCATCAGACATGGTGTTAGCAATCATCTCTCTCACTGGTCAAGACTGTCGGTTAACTATTATTGTATAATTAGTCCCACATGGCCTAGGATGAATTTCGAAGGCAAATGGCTGCAACTGGTTGCCAACATGTTAGCTGAGCAACAAAGTTGCCTTGCCAAAAATATATATTAGAGCAACATCACATCTACAAGTCAGTTTGAACTAAGGCTGTGAAACTGATATGAGGATATCAGACCTACTCCAAACCATTGCCACATTTTCAAAAAATCATCATTGCCTCATCCGTTCAAAAATAGAATATGAGAGGGGGGTGGGGGTAAGTTATCAGAATATAAAGAAGTCAAAAGAAAATTAATAGATTGACAGAATGAAAAACTGGAGGCTCAGGTTTGTTCTTCCATCAGACATGATGTTACCAATCCTCTCTCTCTCTCTCTCTCTCTCTCTCTCTCTCTCTCTCTCTCTGGTCAACACTGTCAGTTAACTATTACTGTACACCTCATTTCAGTTCCACATCGCCTGGGCTGAATTTCAAAGAGCAACTGGTTGCCATCATGTTAGCTAAGCAATCAAAATTGCCTCGCCATCAATATAAATTAGATCAACATCACATCTACAAGTCAGTCTGAACTAAGACTGTGAACCGATCTGAGGATATCAGACCTAGTCCGAGCCATTGGAACATTTTCAAGAAAATCATCATTGCCTCGTCTGTACATCCAAATGGAAGAATATCACCTATGACTAAAACTCTGAGAAACATGGAGACAAAAACTAAGCATAAGAAAAAGAACGAGAAAAAACAAGAAGCGCACGCGAACGATGGGGGCACGGCTGTCAATTCGAACTTTTTGGTCAACATTTAAAGAATATAGACTAGCATTGTTCACCATGATTCTCTCCTTCCCACCTTGAATCCTTGACCTAGAGCAGGAATAAAGGATCCTCAAAAAGGCATTAAGCTTTGGGATCCTAGGAGTTCAGTCATCTAGGAAACTTAATAAAATAAGCGACTCTTTCACTTTGGATTCAGTAATTCATGATTCAATCAACCAGTCTTTTACCCGTGTTCTTTGAACATGTTGAAAATAAAATAACTAATCTACTCTTGACGAAGACCCCTTAATGGAAATGGATCTAATGCCCCTTCGATACTCCACCTAAGCCATCAATCTCCAAAGCAATATATTCCAGGTATGTGCTCAACAACTCTCTCTCTATTTCAAATCTGTCTAACATAATGTCTATGAGTAACTTTATTGGCAAACTAAGACTAGAAGCTGAAGAACAGTATAATTTAATAAGAGCTCAACATAGGCACTTATGTATTCTATCTATAAAATATCCACAGATGTTAGATCTCAGAGTACTAAAGGGGTTTCCTCAGAAACGGCTGTCACAAAAAATGTGTCCAGTAACATTGGGACCTATATATCACCACCTATGTTGTTAATCTTGTATGATACAGATACACGATAAGATTTAAAAGGTTTTCAGTAAAGATCGTATAGGTGTATCGGATGGAACTAAAAATCGTGTGATTTTTATCCTCTGATACAAAAAGATATATCGATACGATACATTTTTATTATTATTCTGTTCTTTCAGCTTTCTTCTGTTTTCTATTTCTTTGTCTATTTATTGAGACTTATAGATCTTATGGTGTTGAATAAATGAATTTATGGTTGTCAAGACCGGTTTTGTAAGTTGTGTTTTAGTTTCACTTTACTTGTTGACTTTATAATGAGAGACCCTTAGATGCTTAATGATACTCTTCATCGCTTCTTAATATGTTCAATTTATCCTTACTAGTATATATGCTATACTATTTGGGAAGAGCAAACAACTTCCTTATTTTTTCTTTTTCTATACATAATTACATAACTATCCATATTAAATGTAATGAACAATTTTAAGTAGTAAACATAGATGAGGATATTTTTGGAATAAAAACTTCCACAGTGAAGACTACTTTTCTCATTATATAGTAGTATAGACAACTATCCATATTAAATGTAATGAACAATTTTAATTAGTAAACATATATGTGGACATTTTTGGAATAATAATCTCCACGGTGAAGCCTACTTTTCTCATTATATAATAGTATACATGAACAATTTTTATTAGCAAACATAGATGAGGACATTTTTGGAATAAAAACTTCCACGGTGAAGCCTATCTTGTTTTTATTATATAGTACTTTAGATAACTATCCATATTAAATGTAATGAACAATTTTAATAAGTAAACATAGATGAGGGCATTTTTTGAATAAAAACTTCCATGGTGAAGCCTACTTTTCTCATTATATAGTAGTATAGATATGTTATTTTAATTTTCCAATGCATTTGCCAATTGGATATAGTATCTTATGATATAGATACACCACAAGATAATCAAGCAAACCGATACACAGGATATGTATCATGAAACTACAAAATAGATCGCCACCATACTTGTCATACCTGGACCGAACAGGCAGTCAGGCCAGAAAACCGGTGGTTCACCACCATTATCACCACAACCAAAAGTCAGTACTTATTCCAGTCCATGTGTGGGGAAGTGACCAGAAAAACCCAACAGCCTGAAACAATTCCAACCTGAAACTCTGGATCCTAAGAATGAAGCCAAAGGAAGCAGAAATAAATTCAATTTTTTGGTTATCCGTATACATATTAGGACTGTTATTTGGACATGAGGACCCCGACCAGACAAGGATCGGACCCCTCTTTATCCGGCATAGTCAAAACAATAGGGGTCAACTAACAAGGCCAGCTCAGATCTGTCCTCTGATCAGACATGAGGTGTCATTTTGGAGTTTTGAAGACAGTGAGTTAGGTTAAGATCCAGGATTATAACAATAATGATCTACAAAAGTGAGAGAGGTGAGGAAAGAGTGTAAAATGTTGAAAGTGGAGGCTACATTTTGACTAGAATAGGATAAATTTTATTAGGACTCTTGGTCAACATTTACAGAATATAGACTAGCATTGTGCACCACGATTCTCTCTCCTTTCCCCCTTGAATCCTTGACCTAGAGCAGGAATAAAGGATCCTCAAAAAGGCATTAAGCTTTGGGATCCTAGGAGTTCAGTCATCTAGGAAACTTAATAAAATAAGCGACTCTTTCACTTTGGATTCAGTAATTCATGAATCAATCAACCAGTCTTTTACCCGCCTTCTCTGAACATGTTGAAGATTAAAAAACTAATCTACTCTTGAAGAAGACCCCTTACAGGAAATGGCTCTAATGCCCCTTCAATACTCCACCTAAGCTATCAATCCCCAAAGCAATATATTCCAGGTATGTGCTCAACAACTCTCTCTCTATTTCAATTCTATCTAACATAATGTTTTGGCAAACTAAGACTAGAAGCTGAAGAACAGTATAATTTAATAAGAGCTCAATTGTGAAGCCCACACAACTTGTTAATTATTATTTTTTTATTATTAATTAATTACTGGTTAGTTGTTTTTTTAGCCCAATGACTTAAGCCCTGGAACCCACAACCCGAAGCCCAAACCCAATAGGCTACCCATTCTCCCACTCACCCGAGTCTCCCTCTCTGATCCACCCAATCCGTGCCCACGTACTCCTCTCCCTCTCCACTACGTAGGAGCAGAAACTCTCCCAATCAACAGAAGCTTTTCTCTCTCACCCAAAACCTTCACAAATAAATCCATAACTTCCTCCTCCCTCCACCAAATCAAAATTCGAGACCACCGTCGCGTTCGTCTCGTCGTCCTCTCCGAATCCAGACCCCACTCCCCCACCTTCCGAGCCCGTCCCCGCTTCACTCCCGCGCGCGCCCTCCGCCCGGCGTCCGGCGTCTCCCGTGCGCGTGCCCCGTCGCCGCGTATTCGTCGTGTGCATGCACGTACCCTTGCTCATCGATCCCGGCGTTGTTCCGAGTCCGAGGCCTCCCCTCGGTACTCCTTCATGCAAGCCTTGGGTAACCTCTCCCCTTTCACCTTCTGTTGTAGTTCACAGAACCCAATATGACTTTCTGGCCTTAGAATAGGTTCTGTGAATGGTTGATAAGGTTCTGTAGATTAATATAAGTTTCTGTAGATTAATATTAGCAATGTTGGTAATAAATTTCTTTTAGGAATCCTTGTTAGGTTGCTGGTTGCATAATCTTTAATTAATATAAATAGTGGATTAGAGTTATTATTTTTTAAGTAAAAGTTTTGTTAGTAAATATATAATAAAATTATTTTCAAATGGATAATGATATATATATAGTATAAATTCTCTTTTAAATGATTTTTAAATCAAAAGGTTTTGATAAAGAGATTAATAAAGAAAAAGCTAATTAATTTCTATAAAACAAATAATGTGTTAAAATGATTATTTTGGTAAATGGTATTTAGTAATAAAATCCGAAATCTTTTATAATAGCTTAAAAATCATTATTTTGGTAAGAAAATATATTTTTGCATTAATTGCTATTTTAATAGTTAAAGGTGATTTTCTATGTTATTTACGGAAATGATTAAAGATATAGTTTAAGGAAAACCATTTTTATTAAATAATTAATCTCGATAAATAAATTCTACTTAGATAAATCTATTTTCCTACAAAATTACTAACTTCAAAGAAATATATTTTTTAAGTAATTTTCCTTAATAATTATTTACTTACGATAAAACCTATATTTACTTAAACGGTTATATTTTAGATTTGTAACAAAATATATCTTTATGTACAAATGATTTCCAATTAGGATCACCAACCTGTAAGACTTGGCCTACTTTTGTGCCTTAGATTTAGGACGTAATTCTGGTTACTAAAACTGGCGTTACGACCTTGTAGGTTCGGATCTGTAAATCCTAGCAGTCACTTTCTGGTTGCTGCCAAGTCAAGGAATACTCTGAGGCAAGTTCCATATCTATTCCATGTATGCGTTTTATTTTGATAATTAAATGCATGTATCAATTAGTTACATGTAGTATAGTTACACTGATTCACCGTGGATCCCTCTCGGACTCCACATAGGTTGATGGATTGCTAGATGGCTATCTTGACATGTTAGTTATTGATTATTGACTTATTGACTCATTGACTTGGGGATTGCTTGGGGGAGTAGTATAACGTCTGTGACCAAAGCCAAATCTCGCTCGTTTTTCGTCTCGCGCTAACCCCTACCACACAGGGGGTTGAGCCGTACCGTATACTATTCGTTTTCGCCAAAACGTTAGTATACATATTGCCTCTATCCCAGCCGGTCACAGGCTCTGTTATATACTCAAACACTAGCTTAGCATTGCATCATTCTGGACATTGACATCATCTTGCTTGTTGGTCTTTTTACTATTAAATACAAGAAATATATATTGTTTCTTTAACTGTCTCGCACTTTACATTTATTATTAATTTAGAATTGCTAGATGTGGATGAAATATGTTCTTTCTCCCTCCTGACTGGAGACCCAACATTTTTAGGTGATTGCGACGAAGAGGAGCTGCCTTACTGCACTTTCTACGGGACAGACTTGGGTCCCGCATAGGCTGAACCAGGAACCCCTGAACCCTAGGATGTTGGCTTAGCACTTTCCTTTACTTTTTTTTTTAGAATCTATTGTAATAAAATGAATATTGTTGTTTGTTTTATTTTCAGACTTTTCCCAATCGAATAAAATGTTTTATTTTCGTTAGATGTTTCTGCATGTTGTGTTTCACTGCTTGATACAGCTTACTGCCGCCGTCTCACAACGGTGCAGGCTGGACATGATCCGACTAGATCCACTATATTGGGATCGGATCGTGACATGTTTTTAGTGGTGGCCCATGCAGGTCCGTTCTGCAAATTGGTCTAGTCAACTTAGTCTAGACCAAGCATGCAGTCCTGCAAACTGACTTACATCTAGATATGACTTTAGAAAAACAGACTCTAGAAACAACTAGAACACCTAGATTATATTCATCCTGTTACAATATAGGATCAAAATTACCTATTAAATATCTATTTTTGCTTGCTTATAGTTCTATAGGCTACCTTGCTTATGTTTGTACCCAAACCTTTCAGATGATAGCGAATGGAAAACTTATTCCACCATTAGGCCAATAGTTATTGTGTTTATCTTCACATTTTAGTTGTACCTCACTTAGTATTGATGATCTAGTATTTAGTCTTTAGATATTAAATAGATAAGCAAAGTATGACTAGAGGAGTAATATCTAGAAGTAAGTTGCATGAATGTATGGTCACCCAAAATAGGATATCATAGTAAATCCTAAGGAGATGATAGCTAGGAAGACACGATTAGTTGCTGGAAGCTTTTAGTCTAGTAAGATGTTATAGGTACATGACTAATTAGTTGAGCATTTATCAAAGACAAAATTTATGGGATATGAAAACGGAAAAAAAATTGTTGAGATTTGAATTGAAAGTTAAGGATAAGGATGATGATATATGTAAAAAAAATTAATACGAAGATATCAGAAGTCATCAAGATGGTAATGTAGAGTTGCATAATGAAACCGAGGATTTATAAATGACGGATAATGTTGAATTTAAGGTATAAATTTAATTAGGGATGATGATCGACAAATAAGGATATGAATTTTATCAAATCAGAATTTGGAAATAAGGATTGTAAAATTATAAGTGTTACGAGAGTAAGTGAATGTGATATTATATACTATTCACAAGGAAATAAAGAATGGAGGCGAAATAATATTATCAAGGTTGGTCGAATCCGAGGAATTCAAGGAATGAAGTAAGATCAAGAGGAAGGACTGGAATTTAAACCTTGTACAAAAAAAAGCTCAGGTTTAAAATTTTGGATCAAATATGTTGGAGTTGGTGGAAATAGGAAATCTAAATAGATTATATGGCTAATAATGGGTTAAGAGATTTCATAGATACATCCTTCCAAAATTAGTTAATTTCGAGAAAGATCGAACATGCATTCCAGAATAGTATTCTTTACCGGATATCATACTTTTCTGTGACTTGTTCCGGTATTAATTTTTGTTAAACCCATTACCATTCCCGTCACACTAGTTTGACCATATTTTTTATGCTTCTTTTATAAACCTAGGATATAGTTGTGATTAAGAATTTCATAGTAGAATTATAAATAGATGTGAGAAGACTATGACAAGAGGAGTCATCAATAAGTATCATGGGTGACTAAGGAATAATTTTGACAAACGAAACCTCGTCATGGATAAAATAGTAGGATTTCGAAAATCAAGACATTTTGAGGATTTCAACTTTAGAAAGAAATTATGTAAGATTACTGAGGTAGGATTTGTCAACATATGGAGTTAAGTTTTGGAAAAAATAGAGTTTGGTATTCTTTCGGATGAAGCTTTAAGTATTTGACGATTTTGAATTTTATGATTAAAGGAAGAGTTATGGAAGATAGAGTAAGACGTAGGTAGAGTTAGCGAGGGAAGTCTAGGATTTGGTAAGGTTCTTCCATGGAGGAAGTGAATTTGGATATATATATAAACATAAGAATATAATGATCAAGTAAAGGAATACTTGACGAGGATCAACTTTTATGATCAGATGACTACTGTACCCAGAAGGGACGGATATAACTATGGAAGGAATATCACGAGCAATGAAATGATAGGGAATAAGCAGTGAGAAATTGAGATAAGACCATTGGCATGTAACTTTGGAAAGGAACAATTGAGTTTGCAATTCTACCAAACATTGGAGACACATATTAGTTATGGTAAGAATGATTGAGATTTTGTGATATTTTGCTAATGTGTTTGATGAGAACGATTGTTAGGTGCATGGTTTAAGATTAAAATTTGATTAGTGATTATAATTTGGTCAATTGATTTCAAGAATTGAAAATTTTCGAATATAGATCATGGATCAACAAAAAAAAATTCTAAGGATTTACTATAACAAGTGAGGATTGTGACTTTGATGTAGTCAGTTTGGAAGAATAGCTGATAATTGAAAATTGATGTCTGTACAATAATTTGATCGAAAGAAATACTTGAAATTTGAAATACATTTGGCTTATGAGTTACATACAATGACGGATGAAAATTTGATTTTGATGATTTTTTATACCGAAAAGATTTAGCCTTGGCAGCTGCCTTAGTTTTCTGTAGATACTGAGAGTTCAGCTAGTTTAGCGAGTTAGAGATTGGTTTTGCATGGGATATTAATAAGATTGTTATCTTGTAAGTCATTTTTCCTGCATATCCTATCTTCTGACCGTTGAAATAATGATACGATATTCTTTCTATCCCCTTTGATCATCACTCAGTACTCAATGGTAATATCTTGTCTGATTACATTCCTATCAAAGCTATATCATTCTAAATCACCCTCGATATCCTACTATCATACAACTTGTTGATTTTTCCTGAGTCACAAACCCTTATATCCTATTCCAATTTGATTTGGAATTTTTAGTCCCTCATCTCAGAAGATTCCATTATTTTATGTCTTTTCAATAAACTGTTGACGTTCGTTTCTATCTTTTCTGTTTCATGAGACCTCATTTAATTTTTTCCTATTTTATAATCATTTGATCATATTTTAATCGTACTTAGACTTTACTCGTGCCTAAAATGATTTTGCTCACAACAATATTCCAACTCTATCTCAGTTCATATCTAATTCTAATCGTGCATATGTTTTATCATTGTACCTAGTGATCATGCCTAGAATCCGATCGTGCCTGATGATTTAAATCTGGAATTATTTATAGCAGGAATTTATAGAGTACATGAGTTATGGAATAAAGATGAGATAATTATGAACACTTGTGATTTGAATCAAGAAAGGGATAATTAATGATGTGAATACCAAACAAATTGATATTGTAGATTAGAGATTGTTAAATGATAAACATGGAGATACACTTTAGGAAGATGTGCGATGAATCAAAAGATATATAAAGGACGACCAAAATAAGAAATTGTGGACTTAAGGTGTAACTAATTAAGGATGACAATCGTATGAATTGAAGGGTGCAAAAGATTATAAATCAGAAACCATAGATAGAGGAATAGTAAATAATACAAGGTTGGGAGATGTAATAAGATATATTATTAACAGAGAAAAGTTTGGTCAAAATGATACAGTAAAATCAAGATGAAGGATTCGAGTTTAAATAGGATAATTAATTTTTATTGAGAATTTGGAATCAAATAGGTAAACGAGGAATTGGAATCAAGATATATACATGTTGGTGAAAACAAACGTCTAAATAAATTATAGAGTGATCACATATGAATGCAATAGATAAACCAGGAATGGTAAGAATTTGAAGGATCATGACAAATTGGAGTATTGAAACGTGATGTTGGATTTTAAATGTGATATTGGGTTACTGAGACTTGATACTAGAGTATTAAGACAAGACGGAATATACCAAATTATAATATTTTGGTCAGGAACAAATAAGATGTATAAGAACATGATTGGAATGCATGTAGTGATATGACATAGAGTTAAATTTTGGATATATATTAGCAAGCTAAAGGAAGTACAAAACATATTACGAGAAATATTATATGTGTTTAGTAAGAAAATGAGGGAATGCAAATTTTCCAAGATTATGATGGTGATTGACACTTCAGGAATGGAAGCAGAAATCCATAATTGTGGATTGTAACTGTGTTTCTAAGGAGGGAAGAATGTTAATTGAGAATAGTGGAAAAGATTGATGAAGATATTGCACTGGATGGATTTGCTCTGGGACAGCTAGCCTAGTTAGGCATAAGGCTATTCAGGAAGAATACCATGACTGGTTTGAGGCAAGATTGCAGGATTGTACTCGGCCCTCATCTTGAAATTTCGAGGACGAAATTTTCTAAGGAGGGAAGGTTGTGAAGCCCACAACTTGTTAATTATTTTTTTGTGTGTTATTAATTAATTACTGGTTAGTTGTTTTTTTAGCCCAATGACTTGAGCCCTGGAACCCACAACCCGAAGTCCAAACCCAATAGGTTACCCATTCTCCCACTCACCCGAGTCTCCCTCTCTGATCCACCCAATCCGTGCCCACGTACTCCTCTCCCTCTCCACTACGTAACCCTTAGGAGCAGAAACTCTCCCAATCAACATAAGCTTTTCTCTCTCACCCAAAACCTTCACAAATAAATCCATAACTTCTTCCTCCCTCCACCAAATCAAAATTCGAGACCACCATCGCGTTCATCTCGTCATCCTCTCCGAATCTGTTTGCCATAAAAATCAACAACAGGTATTACAGAATACTGGAATTGATTGCAAACTCGCTTGTACAAAGAAGAGCCTAGAAAGAAAGCCTAGGAAACAATCTAAGTATAATTGTTTAGTTTTGATTCTGGGAGGTGACAGTGGAGGCTCGAAAAAGTGCTATCAACTCTGCCTTACTCCGTGGACTATCTGATGCAGTCTCTAGCTCGTGAAGATATTGCTTTTCTCTTGAAGGTTGTCAGCCTTTTGCAGGGGAGTGGCACCCTGCTATTTATAATAGGATGGATTTTGAGCCGCATGGTCGGCTTGCGGCCACGTGGCTGATTGGTGCGCAAAGACCCGCTCTCGGGCTGCCATATGTCGGTTTGTTGGGATTTTGTTGCAGCAAATCTGGGTGGTTAAGGAATCGGTCAGATTGCCACGTGTCCCGTTGCGTATGGTGTTCTCAGTCATTGATCTTGTGGGGTCGCATGAGACTCATGCGGCTCGGATCACAGTCATATGAAGTCTGGAAACTTTGGGGCCGCATAAGCTGGGCCGCATGAGGTTCATGCGGCTTGGATGACGCTCTTTTGGCCGCACGGAGGTGTACGAACCATGCTAAACTCAATGTTAGATGCTGTTATTATTGCATATTGACCTAGATCTAAGTGTCCCCTAGCTAACCCTATACGGGACATAATGTATGGACATCGCCTTCCGAAGCTTCCGCTGGATTCAAGTATTGTAAAAGAGATGAGAGAGAGCAGAGTGAATTGTAATGTGAGACGAGTGAATTTGAGCGATTGTAATCTCGGCCTTGCGCCCCCAATGTAACCGTTGTTCGATATCAATAAAGATCATCTTTTGAATAACTTGTGTTTTGTTCTAAATTTCCGCTGCGTGTTCAATGTCTCTGCTTGGGACTTCTGTGCGACGACCCCGTCGCCGCCGTTGTAATCGGCCGTTATGGAACCCGCCTTGCACGAGCGCAATCTAGGCTCGTGCGGCATCACGCCTTAGCGAGGACGATCACTCCTACGGGAGCGGGGCGTGACATAATGGTATCAAGGATTTTGTGTCCATTTCGTGTCCTAAATGGACACGTATTAGTCCACTAGCTAAGGTGTTTGATGAAATGCCCCAAAGGGCATTTCGATTTAATTTTGTGAAAGTTTCTGAATAGGAAATTGTGTTTTTGTGTGGCTTACATGTTTCTGATGGACTGAGGTGTTTTTGGTATCGTGTCGTGTCGGTTTGGACACGTGCACACGCGGGTGCACACGCGCGCGCGAGCTGTACGCTTCCCCTGCTGCTCGGGGCCATTTGCACGCAGCATAGGCCACGTGGACACGTGCCACTTGGCACGGAGGCGGGGGCAACTACTGACAGGCCCCCCTCGAGTCTCACAACACTTCGTGTCGTATCGGACACGAAATCCGTCGTGCACTGATTTTTGCACTGACCGCGCACTTGCTGTCAGTGAGCACTGATACGGCTTTATAAGTTGGACACGACGACACGTGGACCTAAAACAGGGTGACACGTAGGTAGCCCTATGTGTGGCGAACCTAGGTTTGTGAACACGTGTCTTGGTTTGGTCTGTGTCGAGTGCACGACACGCGTGCACTTGTGCACGAGGCTGCACTGTTGTGCAGTGTCCAGTGTATTGATTTTGGGTTTTATTGATTTTTGGACACGTTGTGTCATTGTGGTGGGACACGAACAGCATGTTGGACACGTGCACACCCTATACTAGGGTTACCAACCTATAATTTTGCATATTCGTATGTTGTTATGTGTCAAATTCCAAATTCCCTAAAAATCCTGATACCATATTATTTTTAGTATTTTCCAGTTTTGGGAATCGAATTTTGGCAGCTATATTACCCTATTAAACTGATGTTAATTATTGATTTCATATCCTAATATAGTTCTCCTACTTGTAATCTAACTATGGGTGGATTTTGGGTTGAATTGATTGTGTTTTGATTTCAAATGGGTGAATGAAAACTGTCAAGATTGGTTTAACCTGAGAATGATATTACAAAATATGATATTGAAGTTGAAATGCTATACCTGAGAAATCCAGGATTTATGAATGTTGATTTCACTGCTATGTAATATTGATTCACTGATTATGGGAGTTTCCTGAGATCACTTGTTAAACATGACACTGGAATTGGTACACAACACTCCCACACACACAGTTAACTCTCACCCTCTCACTCTCTAACACACACACACATTGACACTCACACACAGGTTCTCTTGACACTCTCACTGTTCACAGTTCACTCACAGGAAACACACACACCCACTTGTATACACACACACACATTACCTTTCCTCCTCTCTATATACATATGTAATGTATATATATTATGTGTATATCTATATTGTAATGTATATATATAGTTAATGTATATATAATGTAGTAGCCCACATATATATGTATATATATATATATATATATATATATATGATGTAATGTATGTAAAATATGCATATGTATATCTATGTAATGTGTATGTACCTATATATATATATATTTTTTTTTTTTATGTACCTATATATATATATATATATATATATATATATATATATGTCTACATGTAATATTGAATGCCTATATGAATGTTTATGAATAGGAATTCCTACATGCATATTAGTGAATACAATGCCAAGTTGAGTATGTACTCATGGTGAGGTTAGATGATTTGTTGACATTATTATAAGTATGTGTGTTGGCTTGACTTAGGCTTGGATAGCCTTGAAGTGGTGTGTACTAGCTAGTGTAGGCTTGTGTGACCTAGTATAGACTAATGTAGACTAGTTAGACCAATTTAGACTTGTTAGACCTAGTTTGACCATAGTTGACCTAGTTTGACTTCTAGGGTTGACCAGAGTTGACCAAGAGTTGACTTTGGCCTAGATTGACCTAGATTCATTTAGAATGCATTGAATTGCATCTTGTTATCATTCTAGACTTGTTGTGACTTGTGCTGTTCTGATTAGGAGCCAGACACCTCTCCTCGAACAGTACATTTCATCCGGACACTCAGATACCAGACGAATACATTCTCTGATCATTTCATATCTTGCTTAGAATTATTTTCCTGCTTTAAATTACTTTACTTGATACTGTCACGTTGGTCACACGGATTAGTACTATATGGATCCCTTCTTGAGATATTATCCCTTCAGGGAGCATCGGGTACTACATGTTCTGTGCGTTTCACTTACATGGCGTATCACTATGCTTCATGGTTCATTGATCACTTTTGACATGTACTCTCATGATCACAGAGTTTTCCTTGAATCCTCCCATTTATTGGGCTTCCTAGAATCCCCATTTATGGGACTATCATGTACCACCCTTCGGGGGCCGTTACATGAATCATAACATAACCTGGCTGGATCCTTGTGTATTGATTGGGGGTACGGGGGAGTAGAAGTAGACATGTGAATATATCCAGTAGTGTAGCATCAGAATCTTTCCATAATGTAGCATCAGAATCATTCTATGCCATTTATATGTCTATATTGTACTCTGACTCACTAGCCACCGTTAGTCTTTACTTATAGTAGATATTTCTATTACAGTTCTCTCTCTCTGTTTACATACTGCATTTCTTTCAGTACCTGTATCTTACTTTACTGCATGATTATATTTTCTAACCTGCTATGATCTGTTGAGATGTATTGTGCTCACTCCTGTCCTGACTGGACCTGTTGAAAATATTACAGAGGACGAGGAGGAGGCCTGTGTGGATACCTTCTATGGGGCAGCCCTAGACGACACTTGTGAGCTGGACCCTCAGGAGGACCCAGCTCTAGCTGATGACATCACCCCTATTGCCTAGACTAGCTTAGTTAGGCTTTATCTTACTTATGTTGTCTTGAGACTAGTTAGTTAGACTTTATTTCTGTCTCGAGATCTGGGTTGTATTTATTCTTTCATATTCAGTAGCTGAGACTTGTATTCTGGATATTGCTGAGATGCTATCTTAGACTCTTCTAATCATCTGTATTCTCTTTGAGTTCCATATCATATCGTGCTTCTTCTTCCTTAGTTGTGATTGAGTTATTTCTGCTATTTCACCCCCATTCGGGGAGTATAAACTGCTTAGAATTATATTGTTAGATGTTGTGACCTAGAACAGCATTCTACCGCCGACACTGCGGCGTAGGCTGGGCGTTGTTACGTTCTCGTACCCTCACAGTGGGTGCGGGTCGTGACACTTTTGGACGACGTCTCACGTCTTATCTTTCTTGTCAAAGTGTCAGAACTGTCATGTTTTTGCCAGTACTTGTCAGCTTTATCAGTCGAACTGCTCCTCCTTGGTCGCATATTTTCCTTCTACAGCTGTTCGTCGATGGGCCGCATATGTCTTTGAGCAGTCATGCGGCTTTCCTTCATGCGGACCTGTTTGGTCCAATGTACCTATGCGACCATTTGTAATCCGCATGAACTCCATATTTTTCATGTTTCTACAAAACCCCCTTCAAAGTTTCCAAATTATAAATTTGGAATACTTTGAATAAGAAGCATGAAAAATATGCCAAGCTGTAGGGAGTCTTCAAGTTGCAGAGAGTGGCTTTCGAACTGCAAAGAGATCTTGAGTTTCGCAGAGAGATACTGAGCCGCAGGGGGATCCTGTGCCGCAAAACAAATCTTGAGTCGCAGGGACGCTTTGAGCCTCAGAGAGTCTGCCAGCTGTCACTGCTGTATTTAATTCTCCTGACTCGGTTGTGGATCTATTTTCGAGATGAAGCTGACGGTTACTGGGGATAAAGTTCCCAAACGTCGACTCTATCTTTAATGATCTCAAAAACCGAAAAGACGCTCGACGGTTATTGGGGATAAAGTCCCCAAACGTCGCCCCTATCTTAAATGATCTCGAGAATCGAAGAGTCTCTCTTCAGCAACTCTATAAATAGGAGTCATTTAGAGAGAGTCTTTCCTCTTTCACCTTCTCCTCCTTATACTTTCTGCTATGGCTCCAAAAGCTTCTAAGTTGATTGGTGCGGCGGCCAAAGGGGAGAGACTTGCTTCCCCGTCGAGAGCGGTAGACACTCCTTCCATTCATTCCGATATGCAACCTTCTCCCAAGGGTAAGGATGGTAAGCAGATGTTGACTGAAATTTTGTGCGCGGGGCTGTCATATACTGCCTCTGCTATAAACTTGATCGATGTATGCCCCCTATCTCGTCTGGACCACATGTGTTCTATTCGATAGGGCTGCACAGACTGAGTCACATAACCGCTGCTTATTCGAGCTTGAACTGGCTGAGTACCTCAAGATGAGTCTGTACGAACTTTTCACGACTGAGCCGCATAGGTGCCGCATGAGCACTTTATGGTTGGGTCGCATAAATACTGTAAGGTTGGGTCGTATGATCGCTCTGTGACTGATTGGGCCGCATGAGTTTTTCATGACTGAGCCGCATGATAATGACTGAGCCGTATAAATGTTGCATGAGTGCTTCATGAAGCCGGCCTCATAACTGTGGACTGTATGAGTTCTGTTTTGGCTGGGCCTTCTAACTGGCTAGGCCGCATAACAGAGTACTTTGTTTTCTCGGTGCTGAATCCCCTTTCTTCTCATATTTTTTTGTAGGGGTCTGGCTAGCAAGCTTCTTCAGGACTGGTGTCGGTGATGGAGTGAAAGTACAACATTCTGGCGCCTACATCAGAGAGCTCAAAACTCCTCATGCTTCGGAAGAGTTTTCCCCACGTCTTTTTGGCATACACATCAAACAACTCAGGACTCTTCATGCTTCGGAAGAGTTTTCCCCAGATGGTAGGAATAGCGTTTATACCTCGGGAGAGTTGGACGATGGTCAGGCGTCGTTATGAACGTCGCGCCTTCACGGCTCTCCAGGTAGGCGAAACCACCATCAGGGACCATGTTTTGAAGGTATGGTCCCTTGGGGAAGCGGGGCTAAGGCATCCGCAATATGGAGGGGAGGATAGCATGCTATATTTACCCTCCTCCCGGCAGCTCCTTGTCGATTCAACAGCTTTGTTTGCTTCTCAGCAGTAAAACATGACTTCCTTCGAGGGCCACGAAACTGCTTGAAGACGAAGCGCTGTCAAACCCAACTATGTATTGCCGGATTTTCCTTTCTTTGCTGTCGATGTAGTCCTATGAATGTAAATGATCTTGAATGACCAGAGTATGCTCACTCCATTCTATTTGTGGTATTTTGTGATGCTTGTACTAGAGGGCCTAATACAGCATTTGTAAAGGACATCCCACTGGGAGATTTTTGTGGACCTATGGCCCTTTTGTGCATCTGGAAATGCGAACAAATAGATTTGAATGATATTTTGTGGACCTACTACTCTTTGGTACATCGATGGTGTGAGTAATAGATTAGGATAATTTTTTGTGGACTTATCATCATTTTTGTGTACTGGCGATGCGAGTACTGATAATAAGTGGAGAGGAAACCAACGTATTTACTCAGAGGTAACGAGGACGTGGTAAATACGGGTCAAAACAAAGCCTTCCTACTCAGAGGTAACGAGGACATGTTAGGGGTAGGCATGATAGAGATACACAGAACAACTCAGATGTGTTATCAACGTGGAAGTTCTATGCATTGGGTGATTTGTTTGTGGTGGACGGAAAAACAACTCAGAGGTAATATGGACGTGGTTGTTTTTCCCGTTGGGAAATTTGGTGGACCTATTACCCTTTTTGTGCACTGGCAGTGCGAGTAATAGATTAGGATAAGTTGTATGGACCTATTACCCTTCTGCGCACCGGTGGTGCGGACAATAGATTTTGAGGCAAATTCTTGGCGGTAGAAAAGCTATGACCACGGGGTACATAGATACGACCAAGAGAATTCATTCAGAGTAATCAGAGAGTAAGTTCAGTGGTACCTGAGGGTACGTAACTTAACAATCTGGGAGATTTGAAGTCAGAGTGTAAGTTCAGCGATACCTGCGGGTATATAACTCACAATCCGAGAGATTGTTGGAAGGTGTCGTTTAGACATAGTATTTTTTGAGGAACTTGTCGTTGATGGGCATCATGAGCAAGTCTCCATTTTGTTTTGCGAGGCGGTATGCTCCGTTGGAGAATACGGTCTCGATGACGAACGGACCCTCCCACTTAGGCTGGAATTTACCGGGGGTCTTGTGAGTCATGACCATTGGTCTACGAATGGCCAAGACAAGATCGCCCACTTGGAATATCCTCTGCTTGACTTTCTTGTTGAAAGTCCAAGAGATGCGCGCTTGGTAGAGCTCTATGCTTTGTTGAGACTATAAACGCTTCTCATCTAATGCTTCTAACTCCTGTAGCCGTCGGCGGTAGTTATCATGTGCCGTTAACCGTTAGGTGAGGGCCACTCGAAGTGAGGGGATCTGAGTCTCCAATGGGAGGACTGCCTCGCTCCCGTAGACCAAGGAGAACGGTGTATTTCATGTAGCCGTCCGAATCGTCGTCCGGTACGCCCATAGGCACTCACCAAGCTTTTCATTCCAGTCGCGTTTGTTTGCAGACACGAACTTTTTGAGGAGCTTGATTATGGTTTTGTTGAATGCTTCTGCCAGACCATTGGCCGAGGGGTTATATGTTGTCGAGGCCATGTTCTGGATCCGATTCTTATCATAAAATCGATAGAAAGCGTGGCTTGCGAACTGCGGACCATTGTCGTGGATAATCCTCCGGGGGAGTCCGAAACGGTAAATGACGTGATGTTTTATGAAGCTAATCACGTTCGATGTCTTGACCTCTGCCAACGGAACAGCTTCTGTCCATTTGGAGAAGCAATCGGTGATTGCAAGTATGAACCGATGCCCTCTAGATGACGACGGGGTGATTGGCCCGATGACGTCCATTCCCCATGCTTTGAATGGGTGCAAGAATTCAGATGGCAGATGTATGAAATCTGCATGGATCTGGCAAGCCTTGCACTTCTTTGCATAATCAACTGCATCTGCGACCATTGTGGGCCAGTAATAATCCATCCGGCGAAGGCGTTCTTGTAATTTCGGACCAGATTGATGAGCCCCACAAGTACCGTCATGAGCTTCACGTAGGGCTTCTTTGGCTTCTGCACTTGACAGGCATCTTAGTAGTAGCCCATCGTAGGATCGCCGATATAGCATTTTCGTCTCGGTAGAAGAATCTGAGGGAGCGTCTTCTGATTGAGGTAGCTTCCTTCACATTCTCCGGCAGAATTCCATAGACTGCAAAGTCGATGAGCGGGCGTCTCCAGTCTTGTATGTCGTTGGTTATTTGGACGAAGCAACTCATACCCAGGTGAAGATTGTTCCTAGGGCAGACCAGTTCATGACCTATTACGTCGACTAAATGATGAGCATTATTTGGGAGTGCCAATGAAGCGGCGAGACCAGCCAGGGCATCGGCTTCGATATTTTGAAGTCTAGGAACGTGCTCTATAAAGAACCCCTCCAAGGTTGTAATGATGGCCACTGCGGTTTGGTAATAGGGAATCAGGTCATCATTGCGAATCTCGTATGAACCTCGGATCTGGTTAACAACCAACTGTGGGTCACCATAAGCTTCCAGGTATCTAATTCCCACTTCTTTCGCGAGTTGGAGTCCAATGACTAGAGCGTTATATTCGGCTACGTTGTTCGAACAGGGTTCTGTAAGAGAATACGCCCGATTGACTACTAGTCCGGAGGAAGAAATTAATACCACCCCGACTCCAGCGACGATGTCATCTTGTGGCCCCGTTCTTGAAGCACCGTCGGAGAACATCCGCCAAATAGCGTCGTGCGAAGTCATGTTCGAGGCGACGACTTCATCGGGAATTTTTTCATAAATTCTGGCTGCTTCTGAGCCTAGATGGGCTGCTAGGAAGTCAGCCAGGACTTGACCCTTGATAGCTTTTTGCGGAACAAAAACCATGTCATAAAGGGATAATAGTATCGCCCAGGTGGCTAGACGAGAACTGAGTGCGCCTGGCTTGGTCATGAGAACCCTGAGGGGATTGACTCGTGAAATCACATGGATGGTCTGCCCTGTCACAGTGCCGTGTTTTCTGAATGACGAACACTAGGGCAAGGCACTCCTTCTCTACGGCAGTGTACCTATGTTCAGGTCCTACCATCATCAGGCTGAGATAGTAAATGGCTTGTTCATGTCCCGCGTCATTATTTTGGGCTAGCAGAGCGTCGAGGGAATGTTCCATCACCCGTACATAGAGCAGGAAGGGCTTTCCGGCGACCGGGGCTACCAGAACCGGCGGGTTCATCAGGTACTCCTTAATATCATCAAAGACATGCTGACATTCCTCGTTCCATACAAAGGAGACATCTTTCCTCATGAGTTGAGTGAAGGGTTGGTATCGCCTCGAGAGGTTAGATATAAACCTCCTGATATAGGCTAGTCTTCCCTGAAGGCCGCGGAGTTCGCGGAGGTTCTTTGGTGGGTTCATCTCCAGGATTGCTTTTGTTTTGTCGGGATCTATGTGAATGCCCCGGAAAATAATGACAAAGCCCAAGAACTTTCCACTGGACACCCCCAGAAAGGACTTGGTGGGATTCATCTTCAGGTTGTGTGCCCGCATGAGGTCGAACACTGTTCTCAAGTCATGTAAATGATCATTTTTGGAGCGGCTCTTGACGGCGATGTCGTCTACGTAACACTCCACCGTCTTGCGCAAATGATCTCTGAAGATAATACTCATAGCCCGTTGATATGTTGCACCGGCATTCTTCAGACCAAAGGGCATGAATGTATAACAATATACGCCGATCGGCGTTCGGAATGATGTATGCTTCTCATCATCGGGGGCCATCTTGATTTGATTGTATCCCGAAAAGCCATTCATAAAGGACATGCGCTCGAAGCCGCACGTATTATCGATCATTATATAGGTGATCGGAAGAGGGAATTCATCCTTAGGGCATGCCGCATTAGATTGCGGAAATCGATACAGATTCGGATTTTTCCGTTCTTCTTGATGACTGGCACCACGTTGGCTACCCAGTCTGGGTGCTGCTCTTCTCGGATGAAACCGCTAGCTATAAGCTTGTTCACTTCCGCCTCTATGGAATTCATGATGTCTGGACGAAATCGTCGCTGCTGTTGCTTGACTGGTTTTGCGTCCGGATAGATGTTGAGCTTATGGAGTGCAATCTCGGGGTTTAGCCCTGGCATGTCTTCATAGCTCCAGGCAAAGACGTCGATGTATTCTCTGACGAGTTGTAACAACGACTCCCGCTCGTCGTCTGTCAGACTTATACTGACGAAGATTGGCTTTGGAGAGGATTCATTGCCGAGGTTAACTTGCATAATCTCATCTTCAGTGGGAGGATCACGAAGTTCAAAGCGTTTCTCCCATTGTGCGTCTAGTTGCTGGACCCACGGCTCCAACTCAAGAGGTTCAAGTAGGACTTCGTCTTCTTCTTCGATATTAGCGGATGTCATATTGGCAGATAACGCCCGTCTGAAAATATCCCCAATACTGCTATCGGAGTCGTAAATGGGTGACTCGGATGAATGGGAGTGCCACTCACATTCTTCGTCAGAACTTTCGGGCGTTGTAGGTGGAGTAACACGTCCGAGGCTACGTCTGGATTTGTGATAATGATCCTGAGGCTTCCCTACCGGTGCTGGCGGCTGTAGAGGCAATCGTCGACCACTGCCATAATTTAGACCCGGAGTAGCCTCCATGTCGTACCCCTGCTTTTGCATGAAGTACTTGGCTTGAGGACTATATAAGTAGAGCGGTAGTCTTCCAGCTTCAGGTCCGAGGTCGGACTCTTGTAGCGTGAAAGATTGAGGAACTTCTTTTCGGCCAAAGACGATTGTGTGATCCCATCCTCTTCTGTCTGAGACCGGGAAGTAAGCGCCTCTTATGGGAGTAAGTCGATTGGGGGTATGGAGGGTTGTCACCTGCGTGTGCAGGCTAATGTCTAGACAGTCCCGTACGACATACGTTAGAATAAGCTTATCATACTCAGAATAGTCTAACGGCAGCCTCTTATTGATAAAATAAGGAATTTTGTCCACCGGAATTACATCATCCAGAGAGGGACTATCCGCCTGTGTAACCACATATTTGGCGAGTTCTCCGTCTTCCTTGGCTACCCCCTGCGAGCTCAGAGTGTGGGCCGCTATCTTGGGTAACTTGACCACCAAGGGTTCTGCTTGAGGTATTGATCTTCCTGGGAGTGTTGGGTCAACACTTGGTTGCTGGCTCGTCTTGGGAAGACGGATGACTATCGGCTCGGCAAGGGACTTTGTGTCTTCTGGTCGCCTCAGAGTAGATTTTGGCAATCGGATTACCATTGGTGTTACAGGGGGCTTTACATCTTCTTGTTGCCTTTGATTGGACTTTGGCAGCCGGATCACCATTGGTCCTATAACAGGTTTTGGCTTCTGACTGGATCTCGGGAGACGGATGACCAATGGTTCCGACTGCGCCGGTGTGACAGGAGAATCGAGCACCTCTTTATGTAAGGTTGCGACAAGGGGTACAGCTCTGCCCGGTTTGCGGGGTTGGAGACGGATTCTCAAGGGTTCCTCTGGCCCTGTAATGGCCTCCGGCTCGTCCGTTATGTGTTTCATGGATTCGTCATATAGACAAGCCTCCGACGAGTAATAAGATTCAACCCCTTTGAAGGGATCAATGTCGGCGAATTCGGTCTTCACGGAACCGTGTTTACTGACATATTTGAAACACTGGTGAAGGGTGGATGGTACGATCATGTAGTCATGTATTCACTGGCGCCCCAAGAGGATATTGTAAGGTGTGTCTACCTCTATGACGTAGCAGGTAACTTCTGTCCTCAGGTCACCAATCTGGCACTTCAACAGGATCTTCCCTAGGGGATAGCTTCTTCCTGAGTTAAACCCGCTAATGACAGTGTTGGTTGCTGCTAGCCGGTGCATAGGGATGCCAAGAAGTTGGAGTAGGCTTTTCGGGATGATGCTTATTGACGATCCTGGGTCGATATGCATCCTATCCACCTTGATGTCGCCTATGTATCCAGTGTAGTACAAGGGACGATCATGCAAGTTGGTCTTAATCAACATGTCCTGCGGAGTAAATACGATGTTGGGCATTGCATCTATGCTACTGCCATTCTGTAGATCTGCTGGCGGGTCTTCCCCTGGAGGCTTGACCTGGGCTAAGTAGGCATCAGCATTCTGGAGTACTTCGCTTAATGCGACACGAAGATCCTTTGAGAGCCTTAGGAGCTCGTATAGCGACAACTTTGATGGTGTATTAGCCAATTGTGCTAATATGTCGAAGTTGTAAGGTCTCTCCAGTCCCTGAGGTATATCACTACGGAGTGGCCTGTCGAAGCGGATCTCCCTTGTCTTGGACTTATCTGCCAGCAGAGGCTGAGATGGCCTTGAAACATAAGAGGGAGGCAACGTTGCTGGCTGAGGATCTTCAGCTGGACTATCCCGTACGGGCTGGACTTGTGCTCCAGACCGGGTAACAACATCTGCGGCTTCTTCAGCTTCAGCTGAAATTGTATGGCAAGCTCTAGACTTCCTGCCCTTCTTCTTGTTCGTAGGAGATGACACCCCCTGGGACTTCGGGCACCAAGTCTAGATGCACCCACATGATCTCTTCTCGCGATGTGGTGAGAGGTACCAGTCCAGATGTCTGGTTCCGGACGGGTGGAAGATTAGTAACCTCCACCGTTGCCCGGGGGACAGGTATTACCCCGTCTGGAGTGCTTGTTGGAGGAAAGTCGCCGAACTGAATAGATACCATGTTTGCCGCCACAATAACCTCTTCAAAGTCTATCGACAGAGCTTTGGAATCGATAAGACTCTGGATGTACCGCTTCAATTGGAAGCAATCCTGGGTGACGTGATGGACATAGCGTTGGAAGTGACAGTACTTCGGGTCCTCCATTTCTGCTGCTCGGGGCTCGCGTCTTGGTGGCGGGAGCTGGATCCTACCCCCTTGCAAGAGCATATCGAAGATAGATTTGACATAACTATCTTCGAACGAGTAATTGATCTTGGGCCACTGACTTTTTGCCTGTTTTTGTTCAGGCTTCTGAGTCGCATCAGTGACCATAGCCTGCTTGCCCTTGTTGTCCCGGTTGGTGGTGGTGCCACTGTTGTTGTTACTGGGGATGGGACCAGGACGTCTGCCCTTATCTTCTCCGTCTGGGATGTATAACCCCAGCTGGCGGGCCTTCTTCAATTTTACCTCCGCGTTGGTAGCACTTATGATGAAAGTCGTCCAGTCTCTGAACTGATCGTCTCCCATCCAGAGTCTAATTGCAGGGAGCAGCTTCTTCTGGCAGATTTCAATTAGGGAGCTCTCAGGATTGCCCTAAGGCAATCTCATCGCGGTTTGGCGGAACCGCTCGATATAGTTTCTTGTCAGCTCCCTCTCTCCCTAAACGTCGTCCATGAGAGATGACATTGTCACGTCATGCCCCACTTCGTAGAATCTCTCCAGGAACATGTGCTTGAAGCCGTCGAAAGAATGGATACAGTTGTCAAAGAGATTGCGGTACCAGTCGAACGCGATCCCTTCCAATGCCCCGATGAATAATCGCGTGAGGATGGCGTCACTATGCGGCAAGTGGTCAGTGGTGACTTCAAAGTAAGTCATGTACCGACTGGCAGAGGTCTTCCCATCATAAGAATCGATATGGAACGGCTTGTACCGTGGTGGAAAAGGTACGTCTCTCCATGCAACGGGATATGGCTGCCGTATTCTGAGATCCCGAGAGGAGTCTCGGGCATTGAACATCGCTCGGAGCTCTTGGACTTCTCTCCTAGCCTCCTTGGCTTCATCAGCAGCTGAAGGAACGGATGGTGCTACGGGATCATCATCCAAATGAGGGGCGGTCGTGTTGGAGTCCGTGTTGACTGCGGGCCCCAAGCTTGTTTGTCTGGGCGTCTTCGTCGGTTGAGATGGCAAGGCGGCTTTGATCTCATCCACTGACTTGACTAAGGACAGGAGCATGGCTTCGAGCACTTCTAGCCGTTGTCGGTCGGAAGGCGCTTCATGATCGTCGTCAGTCATAAAGACTGTCCTCACGTGGATAGAGGTGGAAGGGATTGTGGCAGAGGTACTCTCGGTGTCGTACTCTTGTGTAGAGAAATCGTCAGAAAATGTTGGAATATCATCTTCGTCAGACTCGGCAGGGGTGCTACCCCCTGTGCAGGAAGCCGCATCGTCTTGGTGAGGGTGGTGGCCCTCAGGGAAACCTGATTCTATTGCAGAGTTCTGGGGTATCTCTACCCCCTGCGTGTGCTCTTGGTACACCAGGTTGTCGCATACATTGAGAGGGCTGCTACCCCCAGCTTCATCTACTCTCAAGGAGGGTACAGATGCACCCCAGGTGCCAGAAGCTTCTTCTTGGATCGAGTGCCTAAATAGACACCCCCTGTGGTTGATGGAAACCCCCCAGATGAGGGTCTCCTTGCAGTACTGGCCGAGATGGCCAGGCTGGAAGAGCCTGTCTTCTTTCCTCCCTTGCCAGAAGGAACTTTTTGAGTTGAGTTACAGGAGGCGAAAGGAAACTCTTCGTCCCCTGGAATTTGCACTTGTCGGACAGGTGTTGGCTGCTGCAGTCGCTGGAAAACTGACTGCCGATCTTCAGGCGCTGCTGATTTGTTACAGCAGCAGTTGCTGATGACTTAAGTGCAACGATGTCCCGAGAGGGACTCACTGCATGCTGACGCTGCCGTCTCGCGCTTGTGAGTAATCACGTCGCGTAAGTCGGCAGGATGCTGCTCTGCCTTTGCACCAAACTTGCGAACTTGGGGATCCCGAGCGCTCGAGTGCTTAGGCATCATGTTTGCTCCATGATCCGTGGCTAGTAAAAGCACTTGCTCTGGATCTTTAGAGGGAGACTTGAAAGACCCACCATGTCGGTTAGCCTTGGGAGACTGGACGCGGGTGGTTCTGTACAACGTTCCGTCAGGAGCCCGTGTAACGGTTAACGGGGCCCATTGACAGTCAGCAACTTGGACAGTTGACTGGGCTGATTGAGCCCGTACTGCCCTAGACCTTTTTGACTTAGCGCCCAAAGGCGCATAGTAAAAAGAGTCCAGACTGATACATCCCGCCTCTTTAATAGGCCGCATGGCGTCGGGCCCGCATGAGAGGCGGTCGAACACAGAGTTTCTGACAAGGCCGCATGAGACGTCCTGTTTGTGGGCAGGATTGGTCGTTGCATGGACCATCTTCTTGCGGCTAGAGCTGGCTGCCGCATGGATCATCTTCCTGCGGCGAGTGTTGGCTGCCGCATGAGTTGTCTGTCTGCGGCCAAAATTGGCTATTGCATGGGCAGACTGCCCATCTCCTCTCTGCGGCCTCCTCTTTGTCCGCATGGAGTTCCCTTGTGCCCCCAAAAACTCAGCATCGTAGTGTTTTCCTCTGCTGGATTTGGGGACAGTGGGGTCCTCTGCGGTCGAAAACAGAGCCACAGGGGAGTTCTGGTCACCGTCTTGGGCTGCAGAAGAAGCTTCTTCGAGAACTTGGTCGGAGGCAACAGTTTTGCGCACCGACGCCTTGTGAGTCCTCTTCGGGTTGGCTCGCTTCTGAGACGAGCTGGCGCTCCCTTCAGAGAGCAATTCTTCGAAGGCTTGTTAGTCGAAGCGGACCACAAGCATCTGCTGTGTAGAGCCGAGCTTGGACGCGTCAGATTGCGTCACCAACTTCTCATCGGAAGAGAAGGATGTCCCCAGCAGAGTCGCCATCGTGTTTGCCATAAAAATCAACAGGTATTACAGAACACTGGAATTGATTGCAAACTCGCTTGTACAAAGAAGAGCCTAGAAAGAAAGCCTAGGAAACAATCTAAGTACAATTGTTTAGTTTTGATTCTGGGGGGTGACGGTGGAGGCTCGGAAAAGTGCTATCAACTCTGCCTTACTCCGTGGACTATCTGATGCAGTCTCTAACTCGTGAAGATATTGCTTTTCTCTTGAAGGTTGCCAGCCTTTTGCAGGGGAGTGGCACCCTGCTATTTATAATAGGATGGATTTTGAGCCGCATGGTCAGCTTGCGGCCACGTGGCTGATTGGTGTGCAAAGACCCGCTCTCGGGCTGCCATCTGTCGGTTTGTTGGAATTTTGTTGCAGCAAATCTGGGTGGTTAAAGAATCGGTCAGATTGCCACGTGTCCTGTTGCGTATGGTGTTCTCAGTCTTTGATCTTGTGGGGTCGCATGAGACTCATGCGGCTCGGATCACAGTCATATGAAGTCTGGAAACTTTGGGGCCGCATAAGCTAGGCCGCATGAGGTTCATGCGGCTTGGATGACGCTCTTTTGGCCGCATGGAGGCGTACGAACCCTGCTTTTGGGCGACGTCTCACGTCTTATCTTTTTTGTCAAAGTGTCAGAACTGTCATGTTTTTGCCAGTACTTGTCAGCTTTATCAGTCGAACTGCTCCTCCTTGGTCGCTTATTTTCCTTCTACAGCTGTTCGTCGATGGGCCGCATATGTCTTTGAGCAGTCATGCGGCTTTCCTTCATGCGGACCTGTTTGGTCCAATGTACCTATGCGGCCATTTGTAATCCGCATGAACTCCATATTTTTCATGTTTCAACAGAATCCAGACCCCACTCCCCCACCTTCCGAGCCCGTCCCCGCGTCGCTCCCGGCGCGCCCTCCGCCCGGCGTCCGTCGTCTCCCATGTGCGTGCCCCGTCGCCGCGTATTCGCCGTGTGCATGCACGTACCCGTGCTCATCGATCCCGGCGTTGTTCCGAGTCCGAGGCCTCCCCTCGGTACTCCTTCGTGCAAGCCTTGGGTAACCTCTCCCCTTTCACCTTCTGTTGTAGTTCACAGAACCCAAAATGACTTTCTGGCCTTATAATAGGTTCTGTGAATGGTTGATAAGGTTTTGTAGATTAATATTAGTTTCTGTAGATTAGTTTTTGTAGATTAATATTAGCAATGTTGGTAATAAATTCCTTTTAGAAAACCTTGTTAGGTTGCTGGTTGCATAATCTTTAATTAATATAAATAGTAGATTAGAATTATTATTCTTTAAGTAAAAGTTTTGTTAGTAAATACATAATAAAATTATTTTCAAATGGATAATGATATATATAGTATAAATTCTCTTTTAAATGATTTTTAAATCAAAAGGTTTTGATAAAGAGATTAATAAAGGAAAAGCTAATTAATTTATATAAAACGAATTATGTGTTAAAATGATTATTTTGGTAAATGGTATTTAGTAATAAAACCCGAAATCTTTTATAATAGCTTAAAAACCAATATTTTGGTAAGAAAATGTATTTTTGCGTTAAATGCTATTTAAATAGTTAAAGGTGATTTTCTATATTATTTACGGAAATGATTAAAGATATAGTTTAAGGAAAACCATTTTTATTAAATAATTAATCTCGATAAATAAATTCTACTTTCAAATATTTTTAGATAAATCTATTTTCCTACAAAATTACTAATTTCAAAGAAATACATTTTTAAAGTAATTTTCCTTAATAGTTATTTATTTACGACAAAACCTATATTTACTTAAACGGTTATATTTTAGATTTGTAACAAAATCTATCTTTATGTACAAATGGTTTCCAATTAGGATCACCAACCTGTAAGACTTGGCCTAGTTTTGTACCTTAGATTTAGGGCGTAATTCTGGTTACTAAAACTGGCGTTACAATCTTGTAGGTTCGGATCTGTAAACCCTAGCAGTCACTTTCTGGTTGCTGCCAAGTCAAGGAATACTCTGAGACAAGTTTCATATCTATTCCATGTCTGCATTTTATTTTGATAATTAAATGTATGCATTAGTTAGTTACATGTAGTATAGTTACACTGATTCACGTGGATCCCTCTCGAACTCCACATAGGTTGATGGATTGCTAGATGGCTATCTTGACATGTTAGTTATTGATTATTGACTTATTGACTCATTGACTTGGGGATTGCTTGGGGGAGTAGTATAACGTCTGTGACCAAAGCCAAATCTCGCTCGTTTCTCGTCTCGCGCTAACCCCTACCACACAGGGGGTTGAGCCGTACCGTATACTATTCGTTTTCGCCAAAACATTAGTATACATATTGCCTCCATTCCAGCCGGTCACAGGTCATGTTATATACTCAAACACTAGCTTAGCATTGCATCATTCTGGACATTGACATCATCTTGCTTGTTGGTCTTTTTACTATTAAATACAAGAAATATATATTGTTTCTTTAACTGTCTCGCACTTTACATTTATTATTAATTTAGAATTGCTAGATGTGGATGAAATATGTTCTTGCTCCCTCCTGACTGGAGACCCAACATTTTTAGGTGATTGCGATGAAGAGGAGCTGCCTTACTGCACTTTCTAGGGGACAGACTTGGGTCCCGCATAGGCTGAACCAGGAACCCCTGAACCCTAGAATGTTGGCTTAGCACTTTCCTTTACTTTCCTTTTCAGAATATATTGTAATAAAATGAATATTGTTGTTTGTTTTATTTTCAGACTTTTTCCAATCGAATAAAATATTTTATTTCCGTTAGATGTTTCTGCATGTTGTCTTTCACTGCTTGATACAGCTTACTGCCGCCGTCTCACAACGGTGCAGGCTGGGCATGATCCGACTAGATCCACTACATTGGGATCGGGTCGTGACATCAATATAGGCACTTATGTATTCTATCTATAAAATATCCACAGATGTTAGATCTCAGAGTACTAAAGGGGTTTCCTCAGAAACGGCTGTCACAAAAAATGTGTCTAGTAACATTGGGACCTATATATCACCACCTATGTTGTTAATCTTGTATGATACAGATACACGATAAGATTTAAAAGGTTTTCAGTAAAGATCGTATAGATGTATCGGATGGAACTAAAAATCGTGTGATTTTTATCCTCTGATACAAAAAGATATATCGATACGATACATTTTTATTATTATTCTGTTCTTTCAACTTTCTTCCGTTTTCTATTTCTTTGTCTATTTATTGAGACTTATAGATCTTAGGGTGTTGAATAGATAAATTTATGGTTGTCAAGACCGGTTTTCTAAGTTGTGTTTTAGTTTCACTTTACTTGTTGACTTTATAATGATAGACCCTTAGATGCTTAATGATACTCTTCATCGCTTCTTAATATGTTCAATTTATCCTTACTAGTATATATGCTATACTATTTGGGAAGAGCAAACAACTTCCTTATTTTTTCTTTTTCTATACATAATTACATAACTATCCATATTAAATGTAATGAACAATTTTAAGTAGTAAACATAGATGAGGATATTTTTGGAATAAAAACGTCCACAGTGAAGACTACTTTTCTCATTATATAGTAGTATAGATAACTATCCATATTAAATGTAATGAACAATTTTAATTAGTAAACATATATGAGGACATTTTTGGAATAATAATCTCCACGGCGAAGCCTACTTTTCTCATTATATAATAGTATACATGAACAATTTTTATTAGCAAACATAGATGAGGACATTTTTGGAATAAAAACTTCCACGGTGAAGCCTATCTTGTTTTTATTATATAGTACTTTAGATAACTATCCATATTAAATGTAATGAACAATTTTAATAAGTAAACATAGATGAGGGCATTTTTTGAATAAAAACTTCCACGGTGAAGCCTACTTTTCTCATTATATAGTAGTATAGATATGTTATTTTAATTTTCCAATGCATTTGCCAATTGGATATAGTATCTTATGATATAGATACACCACAAGATAATCAAGCAAACCGATACACAGGATATGTATCATGAAACTACAAAATAGATCGCCACCATACTTGTCATACCTGGACCGAACAGGCAGTCAGGCCAGAAAACCGGTGGTTCACCACCATTATCACCACAACCAAAAGTCAGTACTTATTCCAGTCCATGTGTGGGGAAGTGACCAGAAAACCCAACAGCCTGAAACAATTCCAACCTGAAACTCTGGATCCTTGGAATGAAGCCAAAGGAAGCAGAAATAAATTCAATTTCTTGGTTATCCGTATACATATTAGGACTGTTATTTGGACACGAGGACCCCGACCAGACAAGGATCGGACCCCTCTTTATCCGGCATAGTCAAAACAATAGGGGTCAACTAACAAGGCCAGCTCAGATCTGTCCTCTGATCAGACATGAGGTGTCATTTTGGAGTTTTGAAGACAGTGAGTTAGGTTAAGATCCAGGATTATAACAATAATGATCTACAAAAGTGAGAGAGGTGAGGAAAGAGTGTAAAATGTTGAAAGTGGAGGCTACATTTTGACTAGAATAGGATAAATTTTATTAGGACTCTTGGTCAACATTTACAGAATATAGACTAGCATTGTGCACCACGATTCTCTCTCCTTTCCCCCTTGAATCCTTGACCTAGAGCAGGAATAAAGGATCCTCAAAAAGGCATTAAGCTTTGGGATCCTAGGAGTTCAGTCATATAGGAAACTTAATAAAATAAGCGACTCTTTCACTTTGGATTCAGTAATTCATGAATCAATCAACCAGTCTTTTACCCGTGTTCTTTGAACATGTTGAAGATAAAATAACTAATCTACTCTTGAAGAAGACCCCTTACAGGAAATGGCTCTAATGCCCCTTCGATACTCCACCTAAGCTATCAATCCCCAAAGCAATATATTCCAGGTATGTGCTCAACAACTACCTCTCTATTTCAATTCTATCTAACATAATGTCTATGAGTAACTTTATTGGCAAACTAAGGCTAGAAGCTGAAGAACAGTATAATTTAATAACATCTCAATATAGGCACTTACTTATTCTATCTATAAAATATCCACAGATGTTAGATCTCAGAGTACTAAAGGGGTTTCCTCAGAAACGGCTGTCACATAAAATGTGTCTAGCAACATTGGGACCTATATATCACCACCTATGTTGTTAATCTTGTATGATACACGATAAGATTCAAAAGGTTTTCAGTAAGGATCGTATAGGTGTATCGGATGGAACTAAAAATCGTGTGATATGTTTTATCCTCTGATACATAAGGATATATTGATACGATACATTTTTGTATTATTCTGTTCTTTCAACTTTCTTCCGTTTTCTATTTATTGAGCTTTCTTCTACTTTGTTTTTCTTTTTTTGTTTTCCTTTTTTTTGGGTGTTCAATTGACTATTGTTTCTCTTATAGATCTTATGGTGTTGAATAGATGAATTTATGGCTGTCAAGACCAGTTTTCTAAATTGTGTTTTAGTTTCACTTTGCTAGTCGACTTTATAATGATAGCCACTTAGATGCTTAATGATACTCTTCATCGCTTCTTAATATGTTCAATTTATCCTTATATGTTATTTTAATTTTCCAATGCATTTGCCAATAGGATATAGTATATTATGATATAGATACACGACAAGATAATCAAGCAAACAGATACACAGGATATGTATCATGAAACTACAAAATAGATCGCCACCATACTTGTCATACCTGGACCGAACAGGCAGTCAGGCCAGAAAACCGGTGATTCACCACCATTATCACCACAACCAAAAGTCAATACTTATCCCGGTCCATGAGTGGGGAAGTGACCTGAAACCCAACAGCCTGAAACAATTCCAACCTGAAACTCTGGATCCTTACATTGAAGCCAAAGGAAGCAGAACTAAATTCAATTTCTTGGTTATCCGTATACATATTAGGACTGTTATTTGGACACGAGGACCCCGACCAGACAAGGATCGGACCCCTCTTTACCCGGCAAACAATAGGGGTCAACTAACAAGGCCAGCTCAGATATGTCCTTTGATCAGACATGAGGTGCCAGGCAACCCTCTACCCTCCAGCCAAGCTCATTTTCTTGGTTATTTGTATATATCTCTTAAAGAATGGCTGCAACAATTACCTGAGGAGAACCAGACTTTCCAATGTTGCTTCACCATCACAATATAACTGCACATGATAAAGGAAAGGGTTAGCTCCAGGAAATAGAAGCAATACAATAAACTCTAAAGGGCACATCATCACCCCTTGCAAGAAGACAGATCAAAAAGATCTTGCGGGTCACATGCACATTGTAACATTTCGAAAAGAGGATTGCGGATATTGAAGACCTGAAGTCTGGTATGAGCATGTAGAAGACCATGTGCAAATGCAAGCAAGACTGTTGAATGTTGCCTCACAATCACAATATAACTGCAGAAGGAAAAAAGAAACGGGTAGCCCCATGACATAGTACCATCACCCTGAACTCTAAGGGCACATCATCATCGCCTGCAAGATAATTGAGAAATCTTGAGGGGATTCCAGTTATTGAGGACCGATAATCCAGTACGGGCATGTAGAAGTAACAGTTCATTGTTTGGCGATAAGCTCGGTCATAGATTTAGTTAACCACCTGCATCTCAGAGCAGGGTAATGGAGAATATACCATCCGGTACATGTGCATGAGAGACTTGCTAACCTGACCCTAAACAAGACCAGTCTACAGGAAGCTGCAACAGTTGCCTGAGAAGTACAAGACTGCCCAATGCTGCCTTGATACAGTCCCAGTTATATCTGTGAGGAGTGAAGACTGAAGGCCCAGCCAGTTAACTGCTTTAACAACCTTACTTTTCCAGCTCAGCCAATAACTGCTTTAACTACTTCTCCAGCTCAGCCATCCAGCTAGCCTCCAGCTCACCTTCAGCTCAGCACTCTTGCATTGCCATGTTCGAATGTTCCAGACATCAGAGGAGTGCCTGCATGTTATAAATAGCAGGAATCAATAAGAGAATGGTTGGACAATTGTAATCATTAGCTTACTGATAGTTGTACTTAGCTTACTGTCGTAGCTACTCTTTTTTCCCCAAATTTCATTTCAAATAAACCCTAGAAAGTTTCTCCAATTCTTTGTGAATTCTCTACATTCTTGGTACTCTGATGAATACTTCAAGAAATCACCAAAACCCTAGCTTCACTGAAAGAAGCTGTAACAATTTGGTATCGGAGCCACTCGAGCCTGTGCTTGAGACGAGTCAGGAGGGAAGCTCGAGCGGCCATGGCAGCCGGAGGGAGACGCTTGGGGAGCCATCGATCGTCTTCGTCTGAAGAAAGGATTCTGAACTTGGAGGGAAGTGTGCAGAATCTGGAAGGTAATGTCCTCAATTTAAACATCAAATTTGATAAGTTGATTGAAGAATTATCCAAATCAAGAAGGGGTTTCGAACCTGTTCTTGGAAACCCTAGTTTTGGGGTTCAATGTTCATCTCCAATAGGGGCTCCCACTCAATACCCTAATCTTGGAGTTCAAAATTCCTCTCCAATGATTAATCCTTCCTCTGTCCCAACCATGCTAGTCCAGTCACAAGTGTACAGTCTCCCATGGCAGCCTATGAAGTACCCATGTATGGAAAAGCTACCAATGTGCCAACACCTAGATCCATTCCTGGATACTCTCCTGTGAGTCTTCCAGAGTTGCACTCCCAATTGTTCTCCACTCCTGCACATTTAGGTAACCCACAGGGGGCACACTCAGGAAGTCTGGCATGGGGACAAAATCAAACTTTGGGCTCAAGATCCCTGATTATGATGGGGAGGGAGATGTAGAGGAATGGTTGACGAGAATTACACATTTCTTCAGCTACTATAATGTTCCTGAGTGGGATAAAATCAAACTTTGTTCAGTACAGTTGAAGGGCACAGCTGCCTATTGGTTTGATTGGATAATGAAAATCAAAGGTGGCCTTATAACCTGGGAAGAGTTTTGCCAAGCCACCAGAGTGGAGTTTGGACCCTCAAAATTCACAGATCATGTCATTGATCTCAAATTGTTAAAACAGGAGGGAACAGTTCAATATTATACTTTACAGTTCCAAAAACTGACCAAGAGATTACATGGGTATCCTGAGAGGTGTTTGGTGAGCCAGTTCATAGGAGGGCTAAAAGAAAAAAGTGAGATATGAAGTGTTGGTAGCCAATCCAGTTAGCCTACCAGCTGCTATACAGGCAGCCAAGCTCTATGAGGCCAAGATAATGGCCATAAGGAGGACTTACAAAGTAAATTCTTATACTCCCAGAAATCAGAGTTCAGTGTTGCCTACTGCTTCTTTGGGACAAGATCCACATAAAAGAAATTCAAGCCAAGGCCCGGAGAACAAGACTCAAAGTAGTGTCAACATCACTTATGCCACTATATCACCAGCTGAGTTGGTCAGAAGAAAAAATTTGGGGCTTTGCTTCCTATGTGATGAAAATGGTCAAAAGGTCATAGATGCAAAGAGAAAAAGCTATATATGCTTGTAGCTGAAGATGACAATGAAGAGTCACCTGTACCAGATCCCTTAACAGAAGAAAATGAATCTCCAATGAATACACAACAGAGTTTCTTTGAGATTTCACTACAGGCATTGTCTGGTAGTTCCCATCATTCAACTATGAAAATGAGAGGAACTGTGAGAGGCAGACCGGTGGTTATACTCATTAATTCTGGGTCTACTCACAATTTTATTGATACCAGTTTCAGTGAGAGGATAGGCCTTCAAGTTTGTGAGAGTAAATCTTTTGAAGTCTTGGTAGCCAATGGTGAGAAATTGGAGAGCAGGGGGTTGTGTAAAGGGGTACAAATTGATTGCCAAGGCACCAAAATCATCACTTATCTCATACAACTCCCTATCTCTGGGTGTCAGCTGGTGTTAGGGGCCAGTAATTGGCTCAGTACCTTGGGAGACATCATCTGGAATTTCCAAGCTCTCATCATGCAATATGAGGAGCAAGGGAAGGTGATCAAATTTCAAGGGGTAAAGGTTAATAGTTGTTCCTATAAAGAACCTGCTATCAAAGACATGAGGCAGAAGCCACAGATGTTCCTGATTCAATTATGTCATGGGGAAGACTACAGTTTAACTGAGAACAGGGAAGGAGAGGAGGTTATGGCTGAGTTGCTTAGTCAATATGAAGAGCTCTTTGCAGAGCCTAAAGGATTGCCACCAAAAAGGGACTATGATCATAGGGTCCCTCTTCTGCCAGGCTCACTTCCTGTCTGTAATAGACCCTATAGATATCCCTACATGCATAAGAATGAGATAGAAAGACAGGTGCAGGAGATGCTAGAAACTGGAATTATAAGACCTAGTCACAACTCTTACTCTTCACCAGTGATTTTGGTTAAGAAATCTGATGGTTCGTGGAGGATGTGCATAGATTATAGATCACTGAATCAGAATACAGTGAAGGACAAGTTTCTCATTCCATTTGTAGAAGATCTATTTGATGAATTACATGGAGCTCAATTTTTCTCTAAATTGGACTTGAGGGCGGGGTATCATCAAATCAGAATGGCTAAGGAGGATGTCCATAAAACAGCTTTTATAACTCATGAAGGGCATTATGAGTTCTTAGTCATGCCCTTTGGGCTCACAAATGCCCCTTCCACTTTCCAATCTATGATGAACTCTATATTCAAGGAATATATGAGGAAGTTTGTGTTGATATTTTTTGATGACATTTCGGTTTATAGTCCTGATTTAACCCAGTTGAGGGTAAAAAGAAGCGTTATTTTGCTCAAAGGCAGGTGGATTACTTGGGTTATGTGATCTCAGCAAAGGGAATAGAAGTTAATCAAGACAAAATTCAGTCCATCCTACAATGGCCTGTGCCAAGAAATATCAAAGAGTTGAGAGGGTTTCTAGGCCTTGCAGGGTACTATAGGAGTTTCATACAGGGATATGGTACAGTTGCAGGGCCTTTAACAAACTTGCTCAAGAAAAATTCTTTTCAGTGGGGAGAAGAATCTCAAAGAGCTTTTGAGGAGTTGAAGAACATCATGACGAGTCCACCATTGTTAGTGATGCCTGACTATAATGAGGAATTTGTAGTAGAGTGTGATGCCTCTCGAAATGAAATTTGGGGAAAAGTATCAATGGATTTTATTGAAGGATTTCCAATCAGTCACCATAAGTCTACCACATTGCTAGTTGTGGATATTTCTAAATATATTAATCTCTTTGTCTTGAAGCACCCTTATACAACAGCTATAGTGGCCCAAACCTACATAGATGGAGTGTTTAAACTCCATGGAATGCCCAAATCTATTGCTCAGACAGACTCAATATTCACTAGTCATTTTTGGAGGGAATTTTTTAAACTACAAGGGACTGAGCTCAAATTTAGCACTGCATATCACCCCCAAACTGATGGGCAGACAGAAGTGACTAATCGATGTGTAGAGGATTACTTGAGATGTTTCTATGGTCATAGGCCTAAGGAATGTACTCAATGGAGCAAATTTCTTCCTTGGGCAGAATATTGGTTTAACACCAATTGGCATTCTGCTACTAAGGTTACTCCTTTTGAAGGAGTTTATGGAAGACCACCTCCACAATTGCTTACTTATCTCCCTGAGGATGTCCAAGGACATTGCTATTCAAGTCTTCAGGGACAGCTTATTACTTGCACAAGACATGAGGAAGGTAGCCAATGCTCAGAGAACTGACAGAGAATTTAAAGTTGGTACTTGGGTGTACTTGAAACTACAACCCTACAGACAGATTTCAGTAGCTCATAGAAGAACTCAGAAGTTGTCTACCAAATATTTTGGTCCCTATCAGGTGATAGAGATGATAGGACCAGTAGCTTATAAGCTATCTCTGCCTGCAGATGCTCATATACACCCTGTTTTTCATGTTTCACAATTGAAAAAGAAGGTTGGGCAGCACATTTCGATACAGGATGGTGTTTCTGCACACAGGGTAGAGTCAATCCTTGAACCAGACTTCATCCTAGAGAGAAGATTGGTCGAGAGAAAGAATAGAGCTGCGGTGGATCCGCTGGTGCAATAGAAGGATGGAAGGAGAAAGCTTCTTGGATGCCTTATGAGCAATTTATCAGAACTTATCCCTTCTTTGACCATGAGACAAGGTCAATCTAAGGGAGAGGTATTGATACAGCCCCAGTTATATCTGTGAGGAGTGAAGACTGAAGGCCAGCCAGTTAAGCCAGTTAACTGTCAGTTAACTGCTTTAACAACCTTACTTTTCCAGCTCAGCCAATAACTGTAGAGAATAATTGTTGTATATTTTATTGATTGGCTACTCCAATACTTATAGGGAGTCTAGCTCCCCTTCATATTACATTTTTCCAATGTGGGACTAGATCCCTTATTAGTTTTCAACACTCCCCCTCAAGATGGGCGATAGATATTAATCATTCCCATCTTGTTACATAGCTTCGACAGACTTAATGAACTAAGACCCTTAGTCAGACAGTCTGCCACTTGTTCTTCTGAGCGAATATGATCAATCTTCAGTATCCCTTGTTCCAGCTTCTCTTTGATGAAGAATCGATCGATCTCGATGTGCTTCGTTCTGTCGTGCTGAACTGGATTGTTAGCTATACTTATTGCAGCTTGACTATCGCTCAGAAGACGTAACGGTGCTCCCTTGTCCAGCTTCAACTCTGTCAGCAATGCTTTCACTCACAGCAACTCCGATACTCCTAAAGCCATTGTTCTGTATTCTGCTTCAGCTGTAGACCGTACTACCACTGACTGTTTCTTGCTTCTCCATGAGACCAAGTTTCCTCCTACAAAGACACAATATCCCGTGGTAGACCTTCTATCGTCTATGCAGTTCGCCCAGTCTGCATCACAGTATCCCTCAACTTATATACATCCATTCTTCTTGAACCATAGCCCTTTCCCCGACGTCCCTTTCAGATATCTCAAGATCTGAAACACTGCATCCATATGACCCGTTCTTGGATCATGCATGTAGCGACTTACTACACTCACCGCAAATGAGATATCAGGACGAGTGTGCCCCAGATAAATCAATCTCCCTACAAGTCGTTGATATACTCTCACGATCAACTGGCTCTCTTGCTTCTGCTCCCAACTTGCACTTCTGGTCAATTGGAGTGACTGCTGCTTTGCATCCCAGCATCCCTGTCTCCTTCAGCAGATCTAGTACGTATTTTCTCTGTGAAAGAACAATTCCTTGTTCGCCTTCACACACCTCGATACCTAGAAAGTACCTCATCGCTCCTAAATCCTTCACCTCAAACTCCTTCGCGAATTTTGACTTCAGCTTAGCGATCTCGACTTTATCATTACCTGTGATTACTATATCATCCACGTATACAGCAAATATAGTGATGTGGCCTCTTGCATGCTGAAGAAAGACCGTATGATCTGCATTTGCTTGATGGTATCCCATGCCTGTAACAGCCTTTCTGAATCTGTCAAACCAGGCTCGAGGAGATTGCTTGAGTCCATATAGCGACTTCTTTAGTTTGCACACTTTTCCATGCGATGTCCCTCCGTCTGATTCTGTAGCGTAGCATCCTGGCGGGAGTTCCACGTACACTTCTTCTTGTAGGTCCCCATGGGGAAAGACATTCTTCACATCTAACTGGTATAGCTTCCACCCATAGTTTGCTGCAATGGAGACCAGAGTTCTTACGGTGCTCATTTTCGCTACTGGAGCAAACGTCTCATCATAGTCGATGCCATATGATTGTGTGTATCCTTTTGCAACCAACCTTGCCTTGTATCGTTCCACTTTTCCTTCTGACGTCTCCTTTACTGTGTACACCCATTTACATCCTACAGTTTTCTTCCCTTTGGGTAATGGAACCAGCTCCCACGTCTTATTTTTCTCCAGTGTCCCAAGTTCTTCCATCATTGCAGCTTTCCACCTTGGATCTTTCTTTGCTTCCTGCCAACTTTTGGACAACGAAGTAGAGTCTAATGATGCAATGAAGGCTCGATAATTCGAAAAAATGTTAGAATAAGACAGGTAGTTGGCAATATCATGTTCATAATAATCAAAACGACTAGGAGCCTTACCAGCATTGATGCGAGAAGATCTCCTTAAGGGAGCAATAGGTGGTGGAGAGATCATACCATCAGAGTCAGAGAGATCCGCATCAGAATCAGATTGATTCAGTGCGGGGACAACATCTTCAAGAGTTGGAGCAGGAGCAGACGAGGGACTTGGTACAGTAGACACAGGGCACGGTACAGGCACAGTACTGGACTTCTGCTGTCTCTTTCTGTAGACTTGGAGCTCCTTTTCCATTGTCTGCTGCTCCCCCTGTTTAACATATGTATCTTCTTCATCTTCTGTATCGGAGTCACTACTTTCTCCCCCTTTCGTCCAGTTTTCTACGACCGGACATGGGACCGATCCGACCACCACAGATGGGCTTATTTTCTCCCCCTCACATCGAACACCCTCTGTGTTAGGTGTGTCACCAAACGCTGAACCGTCATCCGAACCATAATATGGTTTCAGTTCTCTGAATGTAACGTCCATGCTTACAAACATCTTCCGTTCAACTGGGCTCCAACATGCGTATCCCTTCTGAGTTGCCGTGTACCCGACAAAGACACATTTAACCGCTCTAGGATCCAGTTTGTCAACTCCTGGCCTATTATCTTGGACAAAACATACACACCCAAATACTTTCGGTGGAACAGTGTACGTGGTTGCACCAGTAAGCATCTCCAACGGTGTCTTCCAGTCCAATACCTGAGATGGCATTCTGTTGATGAGATAAGAGGCCGTTAACACCGCATGCCCCCATAAGTGTTTCGGGACATTCATAGCCAGCATCATCGTCCGTGCGACCTCCAGCAGGTGTCTGTTCTTCCGTTCGGCCACACCATTTTGTGCCGGTGTATAGGCACATAAAGTTTGGTGTAGTATTCCATGAGTGGATAAATACTCAGCAACCTTCTTATTTGTATACTCCGTCCCATTGTCAGACCGTAAGCACTTAATTTTAGTGTCATATTATGTTTCTACCCGGTGATGAAAATCTCAAAACGCCTCAAAGACATCACTTTTATTCTTCATAAGGTAGACTCATGTCACACGAGTATAACAATCAATAAAAGTGACGAACCATCGAAAACCGTTAATACCGGTTGTAGGACAAGGGCCCCATACGTCCGAATGTCTCATATCAAATGCAGCTGAACTTCTACATCCTGAACTCACATACGTACTTCTGGTATGTTTACCCAACTCACATGCATTACAAAATAACTTCTCTTTATTAGCCCTTTGGTATAAGGACGGATACATTCGACTAATAATTTTAAAAGAAGAATGACTGACACGCTGGTGGTGGAGTAGCAATTCATCTTCTACACTGCGCCATAAATCTTCCGGTGGTGTATCTGCTACCAGAGATACCAATGCTTTGTCCAGTCCAGTCCTGTCCAAGTACCACAGCCCCTTATGCCATGTGCCAGTCCCTAGTCGTCGTCCTGTCCCCTTCTCCTGAAAAGTCATTGTAGGAATGTCAAAGGAAACAGTACAGTTAAGATCAAGAATAATGGCACTAATAGAAAGAAGATTGACAGAAAAAGACGGAGCATGTAAGACATTAGTGAGAGTGAGAGAAGGGGTGCATGCGACAGTGCCTTTACCCATGACAGGGCTGGAGTTACCATCAGCAGTCTGAATGCTCTTCGGCGTCGGTAGGTGAGTATATTCCTGGAACTCACCGCAGGACCCCGTGACATGGCGAGATGCCCCAGAGTCCATAATCCAACCTGGTTGGTGGACAGCTGCTGCAAAAGCACGCACAGGAATACCTGTGCTGGTTTGGGCAAAGCAAGTGATGTGATCCCCCGAGGTAGATGACGCCCCATGACTGCCGTCCGAACCCAGCTTCGTGCTGCGTAACCTCGCGAGGAACTCCTTCTCAAGAGGGGTTAACTCAGCCAGGTGATTTTCTCCCCCTTCCTCCGCCAGATTAGCTTTGTGTCCTCCAGAATAATTTTCCCTTCTACCAGCATAACCGCCTCTGCCACCGCGACGTCCTCCGCGGTCCCGTCCACGATCACTCGACTGACTTTGCAGGAATTTTGAACAAAATCTGATGTAATGCCCTGAGTCACCACAGTTGTGGCAAACACCGGCCACAGAGGGAGGCTGATTGAAGGCGGCAAGGGCAAACTTGTCAACAGCGGCTTGCTCCCCCTGGAAATAGCCCTTGTTGGACATCAACTTCAATCGAGCCTCTTCTTGTGCCATGGCAGCTATGGCTTCTTCTAAGGTTGGAAGTATGGGTTGTGCTAGGAGTACATTCCCTCTATGCTCAAACACAGGGTTAAGACCCTTCAAGAACTTCATCATCCGTTGTCGCAAAATATAATCCAAGAACTTTTGGAAATGTTTCGCAAATGCTGGTTCGACTTGTGTATCTTCCATCCCAAGAGGATCATAGTGATCCAGATCAGACCAGTACTTCTTCAACAGTGCTGCATACTCAGAGATGGTACGGTCGTCCTGGGCCACCCTATCAAGTTCATCCTGCAGTTGGAAGACCCGTATAGGATTGCCTGAGCCTGAGTACATATCCTTCAAAGTCTGCCATATATCAGCAGCAGCCTCCATCGCCTCTACATTGCCCGACACCTGGTCGGTCAAGGAGGCTGTCAACTATCCAGCCACAACATTGTTGACAATTTTCCAAATAACAAACTCCTTTGAGGAGGGATCATCTGGCGCCTTGGTTTGGCCATTGACGTAGCCAACCAAGCCTCGTCCCTTCAGCGTCCGCATTGCCTGCCGTGACAATTTCAAGTAGTTGGACGTTCCTTCCAACTTCGTCTCCAGCTTGTCCAGCTTCTCCATTTTGTAGGGTGACGGATCCACATCAGTATGGATCACACGTGGGGTTGCCTCGGTTAATCTCTTTGATAAAATATCATCAACCAAGGCCTTCATCTCTTCTGCTGTCAGTTTACCACTGATCGAATCCATGGCGTCTTCAACTTGGATTCGTCGTCGTCGTCGTCTTCGTCGGCTTCGTTGTCGTCGTCTTTATATAAAGTCTTCAACAGAGACCTTACGAATGCGCTGTTAATGTGGCCAACACCGGCGCGCATGTAGATCCTAATTTGCAGATCGAGAACGGAAAAACAAAAAAGAATTTTGTAATTCCGGAGGACGTAATCTAGGAACAGATGGTGCAAATAAAGCATTTGACGTCCATCCGTCTTCGAATAACCGCCCACATAATCTCTCTCGTAAATTAGGATTTTTTTGAAAAAAAAGGAGGGGGTCGGCAGCAGTTGTGGTCGGAAGAGGGGGGCGTCGGGGGGGGGGGGGGGGGGGGGGGGGGGGGGGGCAACAGCAGGGAGGGTTCGTCGGCGGCAGCAGGGGGGGGCGTCGGGGCAGCAGGGGGGAGGGTCGTCGGCGGCAGCGGGGGGGGGGGGGGGGGGGGGGGGCGTCGGGCGGGGCAAAGGGGGGGGGGGGCGGGGGGGGGGGGGCGGGGGGGGGGGGGGGGGGCGTCGGGGGGGGCGGGGGGGTTGTCGGGTTGGGGAAGGGGTAGAAAAAAAATTTTGTGGTTATGGCTCTGATACCATGTAGAGAATAATTGTTGTATATTTTATTGATTGGCTACTCCACTACTTATAGGGAGTCTAGCTCCTCTTCATACTACATATTCCCAATGTGGGACTAAATCCCTTATTAGTTCTCAATAATAACCACTTTAACTACTTCTCCAACTCAGTCATCCAGCTAGCCTCCAGCTCAGCTACTCTTGCATTGCCATGTTCGAATGTTCAAGACATCAGAGGAGTGCCTGCATATTATAAATAGCAGGAAACCATAAGAAAATGATTGGACAATTCTAATCATTAGCTTTTCATTAGCTTACTGATAGTTGTACTTAGCTTATTGTTGTACCCACTCTTTTTTCCCCAAATTCCATTTCAAATAAACCCTAGAAAGTTTCTCCAATTCTTTGTGAATTCTCTACATTCTTGGTACTCTGATGAATACTTCAAGAAATCACCAAAACCCTAGCTTCACTGAAAGAAGCTGCAACGTGCCTCGCCATCAAAATAGAACACAAGAAAAAGGAAACGGCTAGCCTGAAAAAAGAGGACCGATAGCCTCAAAATCCAAAGTGCACACCAATCATTGCCCGCAAGCTGCAAGAAGTTGACCTGAAGCTGAATTATGTTCGATTAGGGCTCATTCCCTCTCAGGAAGAGTGTTCTAGAATTTAATATCTCAGCTAGGTGACAAGTCAATATTAGACATGCCAAAGAGGAATTGGCACTTGTACATTCATGTGACCAATCTTGTCAATCGTTGCAACACATTATGGTACGAATAACCAGCAAAGCCTTGTGAAAGTCATAAGTAGCCACACCATATTTCGGAAAGTTACAGGAAGATTTACCTAAAAATCATATCACAAAATTTTAGGAGAGGCTATTAGAACTCTTTTCTTTCCTTTTCTTCGCTTCCAGGATGTTCCACCAAGACTCATCCCCTCTCTAACATTAGCAAATGTGATAGTCCATTTTTGCAGCCCTGTGAGTTTGGAAGCCTAACCCCTGCAGCCCCCAGTTTTATTTTCAAAAGTCTATTTCTCAGACTCACCCTAAAAAGGTTAACGGGGATATGAGCAAGCTCAGACCTGCCCTTTAATCAGCCATATGAGATGCTAGGCAAATTGTAAGCTCCACGCACGCGGGTGCAAACACACACGCACGCGCGCGCGCACACGCACGTGCACGCACACGTGCACATGCACACACGCGTGTGCGGGCGCAAACACGCACACACACAATACATAACATACATGCATACATACATCTCTTTCACCCATGCATATTGACATGATGGCTGCAATGACTGCCTCGCCTGTCCCTATCAAAACAGAACCGCACAAGAAAGATAAAGAAATCGGTAGTCTGAACAAATAGGACCGACAACATAAACCAAAGGGCATATCATCATCGCTCGTTTCGCTTCTAAGTAAAGGGGCTTACAAGATATATTTAAGTATCAAAACAACCACCCCCACCATGCCCCCTTTATAGCAAATTTTTGGGGTCTGCTATTCGAATCCTTTTCTTCCATTCAGCTCTAACATTAACAAAAATAATTGGGTTATTTAGTTGTAGTGTCTCGTATAATATTCAAAAAGTACATTTATGCCTCCATATTGTCTAGAACAAGATTTGAGTCTCGTACTGACGGTTGACTTCGTACAAGATTTAACAGTCATCCCAAGTCAACCCAAACAAGATCTAACACTCACCCCAAGTCAATCATTATGGTGAGACCTAAACACTCTTGGACAATATGTAGACCTAAACGCAAAATAGTTTATATCAACCGACGTAAAAGAATCGTCAGACTAAAGAGAGAACAGTAGCCTCGTCTTTTAGGACGAAAACCACCCGTGACAGTTGCCAACCCATTGTCTATCAAATATGATAGATAAATCACACATGAACTTGCGCAACCGACGGTACTTATATAGACTAGGCACCAAATCTGGAGGAGTGGCCCCAGTATATTTGGCAGGGTTAGTATTGTGTCCAATGTGCGTCAGATACAATACAAGACGACATGGCACAACTCATCTTGGCACCGGTATTCATGTGTCCGTGCTTCGTAGGTATGGAGTGATAGAGATGCACTATGTACTGTTTGGGATTTGCTTTTGGTTCCGTTTTGGCAAAACTAAACCAAGATTTTGCTGAAGAAAAAGCTCCGTTCACCTACACAGAAATGGAACTAATAAATTTTGACAAATTTATCAATGTTTCCTATTTTTGTTTTCCTTTCTTACAGGGTCTGAACAGAAAATTCCCCTTTCTGGAAGAAGGCAAGCTTTATAGCAAAGTAACATTAGGGCCGGCCCAGGGCACGCGCGAGGTGGGCGACCGCCCCCCTAATTTTGGAAGGTCCCATAATTTTAAAATAGACTAGGTATGTCATAAGAAAATTTTAAAATAAATTTAAAACAAAGAACCAATCTGGAAACAAAACAAAAAAATTCAGCACTCCAATCTGGAAAAAAATATGATAGTTTGAATGATGGTTTTGATAGCTTAATTGATAATTTTGCTTGTAAAATGCTAAAAGAAAATTTTATAATGTGAAAAAAAAGGCCTACATTTTAGATTTTGTCATATGTCCCATAAATCATAGGACCGGCCCTGAGTAACATAAAGAGAAGAAGGAAGATTGAAGAGGGGGTATGTGTGAAAATTGTACCTCTCTCCAAGAGTAACGAATAAATGTGCAAAAATGAACATTTGGAGGAGTATAAAAGCAAAACTCCAGGAAAAGGGAGGAGGAAGGAGATGATCTGCCATTGCCAAAGGAAGAAGGTGTAAATGCTGCTGCCTTGTTTTGGGCTTTTCCAGAAAAAGTACTCAGGCTCTGTCGCTGATCTTCGTCTATTTGTGACGTGGCACTGAATCACACTCGTTAAATGTCTGTGGGCTAGGCCTGGAGTCTTGCAATCCAAATCCACACTTATATCTGGACCCCAAAAAATACCTTCTACTAAGAATGAAAGAGACCGGTCCACTAAATAATAAACTGGTTAAACATGTTCAAACTTCAATATAGGACATGTTTGTTTCGGTGAAGTGCTCCGAAATGGAAAAGACGGGTTGTTGGATGAATTTGATGAATTGTTTTTGTCAACGAAGAAATATGGTTGGTGACTCTTCAGATTCATGCTATTGTTAAGGGCTTGCTTGTTGGAAAATGGTGAAGTAAACAGAGTTATGGGGTTTGTTTCAGAAATGGATAAAAGAACATTTATCCTTAAGGCATCTACGGTGTCATCCATAGTGTATTTAATCTCAAAGGATGGACATTGTCATCATTATATGAGAATGCTTCCTAATTTTTCTTAACATTGTGCGAAGAGTAATGAGATTAATATCGACTCGTCGATATCATCATTGATACATAAAATTTCTGGATAATCACCAGCATGGAATTCATATAAAGTTTTTCACTGGTAAGGGATTGCATCCCATCTGATCTCGACATGTCATCTGATGGGATTATTCAATATTTCCCACAATTACTTGGTTGGTTAAACTTATTGTTTTATTATATTCAGCAATGCACTTATTCAATTGATTCAATTTGATGTTTCTCTTTAACTTGCATATTGATTGGTTATATATACATTGAATTTGTTACAAATAAGCTACTCAATTTGGAAAACGATCGAAGCGCATAAGCTACTCAATTTGATGGTTGAAAGAGGTGAGAAAACCCACTAAAATCATGTATAATGTACTACTTCATGGACACTGTCTCGAAGGCAAGTTCGAGAAGGTGTATGAGTTACTTAGTTCTATGTCTCGTGAGGGTCTAAGGCACGACGCCCGTAGTTACACTATTTTGATTGATGGGTACAGTAAGAACCAGAAGGTAGATGAGGCTATGGATGTGTTCAAGAAATGCAACATAAAGGAGTGCAACGGAACACTTTTGCTTACAGTATTTTATTAGAGGGACTTTGCAAACGGAAATATTTTCCTAAGAAAAAAAATCATGGAATTTGAAATTTTCTTATGGAAACCTTAATTTGGCGTTTGATTGTCATTATTTTTTTTTATGGGTTGGGCAATTCATTTTCCACCATTTTGGTGAAAAATATGAAAACTGATTTTTTTTTTGAAAAATAATTACATAAAGAATATAAGCTATCAAACACTACAATTCGTGAAAAAACTGTGATGAAAATATTTTCCACAGGAAAAAAAAGTCCAATCAAACATAGCCGGCTAAATGATATGATTACACTAGTTTATCTTAGGGGCTGTTTGGTTCCTGGGATGTGTGTGGAAAGTGGGCTCTTATGCTGCAACTGAGCAGCCACTTTCACACTTTCGCGTGTTTGGTTCGAGTGGGGTGTGGTTGCAAGTCAATTATTTTTTGTCAGATACAATATGTTGTCCCCTCCCACCTTCACTTCTCCGCCTACACCCAAAAATGGAGTAACTCCTCCGGAGCTGCTGGTTTTTCTTCACTTTCCGCACACTCGGGTGTAGTTCTCCTCTTCCTAGCTCTGGTCACTTCTTTCCTCCCGCCATCTTCAACTTCCCTACAGGTATTTTTTTTTCCTTTTCTTTTCTGCAAACTTGCAGATCACTTGGTTTTTTTTTTAAGATGTGTGGTTATTTCTTGTAAATCTCCTCAATATATAATGTTAATTTTTGTTTCTATACACCAGATCCACAATTTTTTGCGAACCAACAACTTCCCTACAGATACCAAGTCTATTTCCTTCAGGAAAAAAAAAATTCCAAGAAAATATTCATTTCTATTTTCCTTTTTTTCCAAGACCAAATCTACATATGTTAGATTATAAGATAATATAATATTTGCAATGTAAATATGGCCCATACCCATAAGCCCAAATGTATACACTATATATATTGTAACAAACCCTAGCAATGGAAAGAGAGCATTATTATTTCCTTCATGGTATCAAAGCCAGCAAACCCTAGCCGCCATCTCCCGAAAAATTTCAGCCCGCTCCCACGCCGACTGCGCCAGCCGTTGGGCGATCCTTCAGCAAAACTGTTCTCCTTCAGGCGATGTGATGGATGGCCTCAACTTTTCTTCGGCTTTGATGCGTCACCAATACATGCTGCTGGTTTGAAGAGAAGCCTTTGATGCTTCTGGTTTTTTTTTTTTTTTTTTGCCGATCAAAGGAAGCCTGAACTTCCTTTTGCAAATCAAAGGAAGCCTTTGATTCCTTTGGTTTCAAGAAAAGGACACTGCTGCTTGTGTACTTAGTTTCTTTGGTTTCTTTGTTCGGTTTGTGAGCAAAGTTTTTTTTTTCGGTTTGTAAATATATATATATATATATATATATATATATATATATATATATATATCTTTTATCTCTTTCGCAGATTCGTCAGAGTTGTACAAATTTTTGTACACCCGACATCCACTCGCCCCTACGCGCCAGATCAGGCGCCCCTGATCGCGGCCGATTCGCCCCCGACCCTGTCCATCAGCGGCCGATTCGTCGGTGTTGTACAAAATTTTTTTACACCCGACATCCGCGATGGCAGATGATGCTGCATCCAGCTACTCCGTCGCGACTGGCGGTGGCAGTGCACATAACCCAAATTATTCTAATCCGAAGGATCCATATTTTCCGAGTTCTGCTGATCAACCAGGAAATATCATTACTCCTATTGTCTTCCGTGGACCAAACTATGCTGAGTGGTCTCGGTTGATACGTCTCTCCCTGATCTCTAGGCGAAAGATCACTTTTCTGGAGGGTACTGAAGTCAAACCTGTTAATGATGCTAGCAAATTGCTTGATTGGAGATGCGTGCAAGCGCTATTGGTTCAATGGATTCTTAATACCATTGATCCGTCTCTGAAGAAATCTTTACCGTACTTTGAGGAGGTTTATCCATTGTGGAACTTGTTGGCGAAAAAATTTGTTGTTAGCAACGGCACTCGGAAGCAACAAATTAAGGTGGCTTTGGCCGAGTGCAAACAAACGACGTCGATGTCTGTGGAAACCTATTTTGGAAATTTGCAGTCTTTGTGGGATGAACAAGCTGCTTATTTTCCATTGCCTACTTGTACATGTGGTGAACTTGCTGCCAAGCTACAGGCTATGAGGGATGAAGACCACTTTCAGGATTTTATGTATGGGTTGAATGCTGAGTTGTATGGTCATACCCGATCTAATCTTCTGGCTCAGGATCCTCAGCCAAGTTTAGATCGGGCATACCAGGCAGTCCGTGAGGAAGAGGATATGCGAAAATCTCAGATCCAATCCGCTACTGAGGAGGTGATGGCGCTGGCTATCAAGTCTTCACCTCGTATTTCTACTACTTCTAATAGTCGAACCTCAGATTCCAGGGACAAATCAGGTATGGTCTGTACTCATTGCAAGAAAACAGGTCATGATGTTGCAACTTGCTTTGCCAAGATTGGCTATCCAGAGTGGTGGGAGACTCGTCCTCAGTGTGAGGGCGGACGTGGTGGTGGTGGTGGCAGAGGCCCGGCACCACCACAGAGACGTGATGGGGGACGTGGTGCTAGTGGCACAGGGGTTGTTCATCATGTCGCCGCTGCTGGTCATGGTGTCCCTGCTGGTCTTGCTGGGAGTTCGGCGGATATGATGCATGGAGGGTATCCTTCACCACTCTCAGGTGAACAATGGCAGAAACTGATGAGCTTGCTGGGTAACGACGATTCTTCCAACCCTGGTTCTTCAAAATCTGATCGTCTGATGGATAAGAATTCTTCTGTCCCTTGGATATTCGATACTGGGACTACTCTTCATGCGACAGGCTCTCGTGACTGTTTAGTTGATTGTTTTGAGGGTCCTGTCTGTCCTGTGATTTTGCTGATAGAAGCACTATTGAGGCTGTTCTGAGAGGCAAAGTATTTTTGACTGCTTCGTTGGTGTTGACGGATGTTCTTTATGTTCTGATATTGACTTACAATTTGATCTCTGTCTCCCAATTGATTGGTGCCAGAAATTGTGATATGTTATTTACTCCTGATTTGTGTTTTGTTCAGGACCGAAGTACGAGGATGGTGATTGGAGCAGGTGAACAAAGGGGTGGACTTTACTTCTTGGGGGAGGTTCCAGCTTCTTTGGCTTTGGTGATCCTGGCATGCAAAGAGAATAATTTCGAGGTTTGGCATAGTAGACTGGGGCATCCCTCAGATAAAGTAATGCAGACTTTACCTTCTCTCTCTGGTAGTAGTGTGTTTTCTCATAAGGCTTGTGATATTTGTCATCAAGCTAAACAGACTCGTGATGCCTTTCCTGATAGTAGTAGTCGTGCTTTGAGATGCTTTAAAGTTATACACTGTGATCTGTGGGGACCATATCGTGTTCCGTCATCTAGTGGGGCACGATATTTTTTGACTTTGGTGGATGATTTCTCTAGAGCTGTTTGGGTTATTTTGTTGACGGATAAGTCTGCTGTTTATTCTATGTTTCTTAAATTCATTGCTATGGTGAAGCGTCAGTTTGGGGCTGATATACGTCGTGTGCGGAGTGACAATGGCACTGAATTTAATTGTTTACGAGATTATTTTTCATCTCAAGGTATATGGTCCAAACATCCTGTGTTGGGACACCTCAACAGAATGGAAGGGTGGAAAGAAAACATCGGCATATTTTAAATGTAGCCAGGGCATTGCGATTTCAGAGTTCTCTTTTCATAGATTTTTGGAGGGAATGTGTTCTGGCTGCATGTTATTTGATAAATAGAACCCCTTCTAGTATCTTGCATTTTAAGTCTCCTTATGAAGTTTTATATGGCTCGGCTCCTTCGTATGATCATCTACGTATTTTTGGTTGTCTGTGCTATGCGTATGATTTGAAATCCCGACATGATAAATTTGCTAGCAGGAGCAGAAAATATATCTTTGTTGGGTATCCACTTGATAAAAAGGGATGGAAACTGTATGATTTGGAGACTGGTGAATTTTTTGTGTCCCGTGATGTTACTTTTTATGAAAGAGAATTTCCTGGGTGTGACTCTGCTAGCGAGATGACTTCTGCGACACGTCATACATCTGTCGAAGTACCAGGAGATAATTTAGAGGCTTTTGGGATGGTGCCGGCTACGGTTGCTGAGGCCGGAGTGGTTGCTGGTGGCTCGGCACCGAGTAGCCAGGATGCACAGGTAGATGCAGAAATATTGACAGGAGAGTCCGCTGGGGGTGATGCGGATACTACTAATAATACAGGGGATACAATGTTGCCAGAGGTGCCCGTCGAGGTAGTATTGGGAAGAGGAATGCGAAAGAAATCACAGCCAGTACGATTACAGGATTTTGTGATAAATGCTGTTCGAAGTAAAAGTCCCCCCCTTCACCACAGTTCATCTGTTCCTGTCACTTCCTCAGGTACTTCGTATCCTCTAACACAATTTCTAAGTTATGACATATTTACTGCTGGACACAGAGATTTTCTTGCAGCTATCACTGCAGGTGTTGAGCCTACTTCATATCGCCAGGCCTCGCAAGATTCGGGATGGCGCGCGGCTATGCAAACTGAAATATAGGCTCTAGAAAATAATGGGACATGGAGTCTTGTCGATTTGCCTCCTGGGAAGAAAGCATTGGGAAGTAGATGGGTGTACAAAATAAAGTACAAATCTGACGGAAGTGTTGAGCGCTTAAAGGTACGGCTGGTTGTGTTCGGTAATCATCAGGTTGAGGGGATCGATTATTCCGAGACATTTGCCCCAGTAGCTAAGATGCCTACAGTTCGGGCGTTCTTGGCTGTTGCAGCTGTGAGAGGCTGGACTTTGCACCAGATGGATGTGCACAATGCTTTTCTTCATGGAGATCTGACAGAAGAAGTGTATATGAAGTTGCCGCCAGGTTTTTCGCATAGTGAACCCAACAAAGTGTGTCGCCTGCGTAAGTCTCTATGTGGATTGAAACAGGCACCACGTTGTTGGTTCGCTAAGCTTACTGCTTCTCTGATATCCTATGGAATTATTCAATCACATTTCGATTATTCCCTTTTCTCTTTTTTTAAGGGGAAGGTAGAGTTGCATGTTTTGATCTATGTGGATGATATGATTGTGTCTGGTAATGACACAGGTGCTTTAGATGCTTTCAAAAAGTACCTTAGTTCTTGCTTTCACATGAAGGACCTTGGTGTGTTGAAGTACTTTCTTGGCATAGAGGTGGCTCGGAGTGCGGAAGGAATTTCCTTGTGTCAAAGGAAGTATGCTTTGGACATCATTTCAGAATGCGGTTTGATGGGGTCTCGTCCTGCCGGTTTTCCCATGGAGCCCAATCACAAGCTGGCAGAATCGACTAGTCCAAGGATGGCGGATGCAGAGACTTATCGGAGGCTGGTTGGGAGGTTGATTTATCTATCATTTACTCGCCCTGACTTGGCCTATGCTGTGCATATCTTGTCTCAATTCTTACAAGAGCCTCGACAAGATCATTGGCATGCTGCTTTGAGAGTTGTCAGATATCTCAAAAATGTACCAGGATAGGTGTCACGACCCGCACCCGTTTTTTTTTTTTAAAACGAATACGAGACGTGTCCAAGCCAGCCTACGCCGCAGTGTCGGCGGTAGAACGCTGTCACGGCCATGAAGATCATAATCACAAAGATGCTCATTCACATAATTAATTTAACTTACAATGATCACAAGTTTTACATTTTGCAGGAAAATATAAACTTGTACAAATAAATGAATGACTATAACTTGACTATCTAACTAGTCTTCTAAGCTCGTCTGCAAGTACACCCGAACTCCCCATGCTAAGTGAATCCACGGCTAACCTGAAAATGTTGGTTTCCAGTCAGGAATGGAACGAGCACAATCCACTGAATGCAATTTCAATAAAGAAAATGACTATAAAACAAAGGTTAGACATCAATCATGAGTTTTGAAAATAAACAGTAAAGCCGTAAGAATAGACAGACAATCAATAGTAGATAAATAGACACATATACTTTCCCTACTGTTAGAAGTACCTTTGACATGTGATCGGTTTGGGGTACTACACCGCACGGTCTACGATATCTACTTGCAGAATTTAAACAATGTCTACGATGTCTACTGCAGAAAATAAACAATGTCTACGATGTCTACTGCATAAAATAAATAATGTCTACAAGATCTACAATGTCTACGATATCTACAATGTCTATAATATCTACAATATCTACAATGTCTACAATATCTACAATGTCTACGATATCTACAATGTCTACAATATCTACAATGTCTACGATATCTACAATGTCTACAATATCTACAATGTCTACAATATCTACAATGTCTACGATATCTACAATGTCTACAATATCTACAATGTCTACGGTCTGATCACACATCCCTGGTACTTCTCATTCCCGACTCAATAATTTATAATAGAGTATAAAAATATCACATAACCAATGACTAATCAATGAAATATAGTAAAGATCAATATCGAAATGCAGACAATAAACTGTACTCGCCTGTGGTCCTTTGCTGGTGAAACCGACAATCTGAACTACTCAATGTGCCACAATAGTCAAAACCCGTACAACAGTCCCCGAATGCTGAAATAAATAATACCAATGATCTCAAAATAGTCCAATTAGCTAGGATTGCCTGTCCTTAAGTTCAATTCTGGACACAGGGGTAAAACGGTAATTTCGGGCAAAAACGATGTCCGCCGTTGGACCCGCTTTGCACCGAAAAGTGTGCCAGAGTCAACGGTCTCTAAAGTCGTCAAACTACATGTCTACGGATCCAGTTTTCCGATACGAACCCAACCGTATATCCAAAGTTGGATTCCGGCGGGCCGTGCACAAAATCGCCCGTTGTGTGGGACCGTGGGGCCCGCAAAACGGTAATTTTATCAACGGTCTCAGAATCGGACCAAACTTGGCATGCAGGACCAGAAAAATGTTACGGACCTGTTGGCGCAAGTTTTGTCTCGATCTGACGAGCGTGCACAAAGTAATTGGAGAACTTGCAACGTGCACGATACGGTGAATTTCGACGGATACGCATCAAATTCGTCGCGCACACGCGACCAATTTGAATTTCGCCAAAGCCCACACGCCCACGAAGCCGTTACGCAACTTTCGATGCTTACGGTGCGCGACCACGTTGCCCAAAATGGCGGGACGGACGTCGTGTGGATCAATTTTCATGTTTTGAAAAACAGATTTTTGACCAAGTTTACCTCTGTATAATTCTCTGTACAAAGCAAAAATTACAACCTTCCTACTGGACTTTCCTAGACCTATATGTTGTGGTTAACTTCTGTTCAGGAAGTTTGTGGATTCGACGAATAGGTTGATGGGAAACTCGACGCCAAGTTGGGTGTTCGAGAGGAATTTCATGTCCTGTTTTGGACAGGATTTCGCCGATCTTTGGGCTCGTTCTTCGATGCGGATGAAGCGAAATAATTAAAACTATTTGAAGGAGATTAACGAGGGTAAGGTTGTCGACATACCAGAGAAGTTCGTTCGTGAAACGACGAACCGAGGTGGCGGGGAGATCGATGTGAAGTCGGCCCCCTTCACTCGCTGTTGCTGTCGCTTTCAGGTTTATCCCGCGCGCTCGCGCGCGCTGTCCCGCGACTCCGGCCGGCCGGCGCGCCCTCGACGGTGGCCTCCGGCGGCGCTGTGGTCTCCTCGAGGTCGGGGGTCGGCTGGGTTGGTATTTAGGGTTAGGGTTTGAGGTTTGCTGCTGTTGCATTTTCTTCTCTCGCGCTATATATACACGATATGTGTATGAAACTGCAACTGATCGAAGCCAAGTGCTCGGGTCATTTGTTTGCTGGTTGCAAACAATGGGGATTGGGAGGAGCCCGCTCGGCCTGCTGAGCTCAGGTCCAAGCTCGAGCTGGCCTGGGCTGGGACCCTCGGTTGGGTATTGCTGCTCTTTCTCTCATTCTTTTGCTTCTTTTCTTTTTCTTTTTCTTTTATATATATATATATATATATATATATATATATATATATATATATATATACAGGTACACTTATACATATATTTATACACACCTAAATATATATAAATACCCACTATATACGTATATTCATATTTACATAAACAGGCACATATATTATATATATATTTACTTATATTCATTTACGTACACCCCTTTATATACACATACAAATTATATTTCTATATACACACATATATATTTATGTATATACATCTACACGTTATTTATTTATACACCCATATATTATGTATATATGTATATTTATATATATACACATACACAGGTATACTAAGAAATAATATAGTAATAACAATAATACTAATAATAAGAGTAATATAATAATAACAATAATAATAACTATGGTAACAAAATGAAATAAATCAATGTATCTTGTATGCATCTTATTACACCAAGTATTTCTTTGGTCTGCCAACTTTCACAATTATTCTACAACACCATTAGATATTAATGATAATACGTATAATTTACATATATCGAAATTCTAGAAATTATTTATAAAATCTAATAATCACCAAGTAAATCAGTTACAATAATAAATAAAATATTTTAAAATTTTCCGGGAAGGGGAGCTACAAATCTACCCACCTTAAAAATAATTTCGTCCTCGAAATTTAGGGGAAGAGTCCATCCGCTATGATCGAAGACGGCTTCCATTAGCTATCATTTGTTCTCATGGTCACTTCGTACTACAAATCCTCGAAATTTCTACCCACCTTTGGTCACACTACTCCCTCAAGGCTATGTCACTAAAAAAAAACTTTATAATCTACCCGCTAATTGCTAAAATTGCTCCCAGTAGATATCTACTTTTTATGGCCTCTATAATCCTCCTCTATCTACCAAACAACCCAAATCTAACAAATAATAAATTTACACAAGTAGCTAAAAAAAAATGTTGGTAAATTGAATAAGCATGACCATACGTCGCTTTGAAATAGGAAGGACAGAAGAAATAAGGAAGGACAATCGAGAGTAAAAATAAAATTTCTAGTGCGGTAGAGAGTATCCAATGATGCAGATAGGAAGTAAGTTTATGAACCATTGTCTTATTTGCTTAGATTGGGTTACTCTAATCCAGTCACTTGCTAAATCAAGAACCCTTTGTTTCTTAGAGGGGCTTGCAATCCGTGTAATACAGAAGTCCCATTATCGAAATTCTAAACAAGGTTCTATAATAGAATGGAATTTGAGAAATCAAGGTTGTGATCTTTCCCGTGGTTATTTAAACACATAAGCAAGGAATATAATGCCATGCGAGATCGTATCGCGACTTCCAGGTAGATGGAACAGGGGTTACGAATGTCTTCTCATTCTAAGAGGGGGGGACTACATAATAGGTATAGGACCTATTTCAAGTAGTTCGGTTGTTGCTCAAATAGGGTGGTATGCCTGGTTGGATTTACTGGGTCTTAATGGATTTTCCTGATTGGACATCCATCGTTGGTGGGATGAACCTAGGATTTTAATTCTATATCGGTTGAACAAGATTCCAAGATAAACTATTTCTACTAGGTTAGGGTAACCTAGAATAGATTTCAACCCAAGTGGTTAAATTAGTTGGGCAGTCAGAATGGTTAACTAGGCCTCTAAAGCCCAATAATGCGTCTTCAGTGACTTTTGTGTTTAAGTAGCACGAGAAGACACAATTGACTGGTACACTAGTGACATGTGCGTAGTAGGCTTCGAGTAGATCACAACCATATATTGGGTTGAAAAGTTTGAGTCGAGGTTGAGGCTCTAGTGGAAGTCGGGAAGTATACCGGTATTGTGGTAAGGTTTATAGTTAGTCTTTTTTACCTGAAAGTCGTACCATAAAAATAGAGTACAAGGGGTCGTGTTTGAGTGGGACATGATATACCTAGATGAAGGTGGACTCGTTTAGATCTTATATATAAAATTTGTTGGAAGGTAACAACTGGTCTCGTGCTCCGAATGTTAATGACACGGCCGGGGACACAAAATGTTCTAAATGAAAAGTGGGAGTCCAAGGGGCACTAATTATCATGCTAATGGAAATTATTCTAGTCAATCTGTAATCCTCGAATATTCCAAGAAGGCTTACAGTCTACCCACCTTAGAGGCTAGGATATGGTTTTAGGAACAATGAAATTAGAAGGATTCCAAAGTCCGGGTACTGTACCTCGACTCTTGTTAATAGAGAATGAGGCACGACGTATCGGAATACGGTAGATATAAGTCAAGCCAAGGGTCGTTTCTCAATAAATAGAAAACGAGTGCGTGTGCAATGACACATGGTCGATAAAATAGAATGACTTACTCGTCCGCAGTATACGAGAGTTCCGATGGGGTAACCAACTCCAAGGCACAACATAAGAAACGATTTCTAACAATTAAGTCAAGAAATTCTATTTATGTCAAACCTGCTAGACTATGGTTACAAGGGTTGTGGTGATCATATATTGCTGTTGACAACTGGTAGGTCATAGTATGACTTGGTATTTAAGCTATGGTATTGGCTAAGATAGTGACTGTGGTGTTCCAACACTAGTTAGGTTTTAATAATAAAATTACATAACTAGGACAATACTTGTTGGAAATCACTCTCGGGATGAGTGTCTACCATAGTCACGATAAATGATTGTCCTTTTCCTTGTCCACTCCTTAACTGTAGGCTTTGGTCGAGGAAGGGTTGGGTTAAGGCTCAAGAGTTTCTAGTTAAGGCAAACTTCCGACAATGATTAGAGACTCACGACGTTTGGTTTCTCTAGAATAGATAGTCTCCTAGGTTGGAGTTCTGACTAAGGGTAAAATCCTAATCATTCTCAAATTCAGATGGCTGGGAAGTCCCAATAGTAGTTTGAGGGTCGAGAGGCGAATGAGTAACTGGAGGCAAGGTTCTAGTCACATGGCTTGCGTATACCACTATCATAGCCATGGAAATACTATGTGTCTACCTACCAGTTACGAGTTTTCGTCTTTCAAATCAGTGGAGGACAAAACAATAAAGAGTTCAAGAGATGTCACTGAATACAATTACGTGATTCAAAGGCGAATGTATAATTCAAAAGGAATTGTCAAGCAGTCGTGGATGAGACCCTAGAGACATCTACATCTCAATCCACGTAGGATAACTAAATAAAGTGCGAACCAAATGCATCATGGTTGATCAGACCATAATACATTGATTCTGATTAGACGATATGTTAGCAGGCGTCCCCACTAAACATATGTCTCGAATCAAGCTCGAGAACAGAGTGAGCTTGCAAAACTAGGCTGTAATAGCAGCGTTGGCTAAGATAGTCAAATACAATTTTGCGAGATTTTTAAAAGACGGTACCAGTAGTTCAAGTTTAGAGGGAATCAAACTTCACCTGGTGTTCTTGCTTCTATAGACATCCCACTATTATCTTATCCTTATGACCTTGGTCGACTAATGGTTTATGGACTCCTGAATTCTTTATTCTAGGTAAATCTATTAGTGTCAAACAATTTCCTCATCAATAGATCACGAGGATCATACGGAGTGCTAGGTTGGAAGACATGCTACCAAACTTGCAAACTTCCACTGGTATTGGCTTTGGGTCTTATGGGACATACAGGGCACTGTCCTATCCTCTATGGTATCCCCAATTTGTAATCACATCTGAAGTTATTTCACCGAGGATTACGCCTCGCCCGTAAAACCAGGCTGTGGTAACCCTTGGTCTCGTAACTCAATTATGACACCAATCGAACATTACTTAACTCTATCCAATATTGGCTCAAGTGTAACTACGATAAGGAGTGAGCCACTAGCCATAGTTTCAGGAATGTTCTATAACCTATATATTTTCTTAAACTAATTTCACCTCTAGGGATTGTGCCTTGCCAGTGCGCTACTGGCTGCAGGGAATCCAGAGTCTTCATAATGCAAATAAATGGCGACAGCGCGCTACTGTCATGCCATTATGAGCTGACTAACATTCCCTTAACTATATTCAAAAAAAAAAAAAATTCATGAGCTTCTAGAGATTCAAACAGGTTGACCAAAGATAAAACGTAGGTATTCGTCCTATCAGTCACAACACTTAAAATAAAGGATTGAACAGGGAGAAATAACTGAGGACAAAAGAAATACAAACATTCTAACTATTCCATGTGTATTCAAGCCTTTGAGGAAAACTTGAATCGAAACTAACTTGAGTTTCGTATGTGGATAACGTAAAAATAATAATTCTTAGGGCAAAATAGGAACTAAATAGGCAATTTGACTAAGATGTGAGGATGATATCCAAAGGGCAAGGAGAAAGAATTGCACCATTTATCAAGGTTAGATCTTCATCTCTATGAAGTCCTTTCTCACCAAGCAATAGTCTATCCACATTGGATCATATCATCCTATCTAGAGGAAATAGTGTACTTATGGAGATATGACAAACTATCAAAATCCATAACCCTCATCTACATTGCATGGCCTAGACTACCCATCGGTCAATTTGTGTAAGGGACTCCTAGTCCTAGTCATTCTCTTAAATTAAATTAATCCTTGTTCGCGAATGAGCATGCTCCCGTCGCAGGCTCGCAATAGTACAACTAACTTAAGTACCATCACGAGTTCGCGTGATTTGCGAAGACTGACCTGCATGGGCCACCACAAAAACTTGTCACGACCCGCACCCGTTTTCTTTTTTTTTTAAAACGAATACGAGACGTGTCCAAGCCAGCCTACGCCGCAGTGTCGGCGGTAGAACGCTGTCACGGCCATGAAGATCATAATCACAAAGATGCTCATTCACATAATTAATTTAACTTACAATGATCACAAGTTTTACATTTTGCAGGAAAATATAAACTTGTACAAATAAATGAATGACTATAACTTGACTATCTAACTAGTCTTCTAGGCTCGTCTGCAAGTACACCCGAACTCCCCATGCTAAGTGAATCCACGGCTAACCTGAAAATGTTGGTTTCCAGTCAGGAATGGAACGAGCACAATCCACTGAATGCAATTTCAATAAAGAAAATGACTATAAAACAAAGGTTAGACATCAATCATGAGTTTTGAAAATAAACAGTAAAGCCGTAAGAATAGACAGAAAATCAATAGTAGATAAATAGACACATATACTTTCCCCACTGTTAGAAGTACCATTGACATGTGATCGGTCTGGGGTACTACACCGCACGGTCTACGATATCTACTTGCAGAATTTAAACAATGTCTACGATGTCTACTGCAGAAAATAAACAATGTCTACGATGTCTACTACATAAAATAAACAATGTCTACAAGATCTATAATGTCTACGATATCTACAATGTCTACAATATCTACAATATCTACAATGTCTATAATATCTACAATGTCTACAATATCTACAATGTCTACGATATCTACAATGTCTACAATATCTACAATGTCTACGATATCTACATTGTCTACAATATCTACAATGTCTACAATATCTATAATGTCTACAATATCTACAATGTCTACGATATCTACAATGTCTACAATATCTACAATGTCTACGGTCTGATCACACATCCCTGGTACTTCTCATTCCCGACTCAATAATTTATAATAGAGTATAAAAATATCACATAACCAATGACTAATCAATGAAATATAGTAAAGATCAATATCGAAATGCAGACAATAAACTGTACTCGCCTGTGGTCCTTTGCTGGTGAAACCGACAATCTGAACTACTCAATGTGCCACAATAGTCAAAACTCGTACAACAGTCCCCGAATGCTGAAATAAACAATACCAATGATCTCAAAATAGTCCAATTAGCTAGGATTGCCTGTCCTTAAGTTTAATTCTGGACACAGGGGCAAAATGGTAATTTCGGGCAAAAACGATGTCCGCCGTTGGACCCACTTTGCACCGAAAAGCGTGCCAGAGTCAACGGTCTCTAAAGTCATCAAACTACATGTCTACGGATCCAGTTTTCCGATACGAACCCAACCGTATGTCCAAAGTTGGATTCCGGCGGACCGTGCACAAAATCGCCCGTTGTGTGGGACCGTGGGGCCCGCAAAACGGTAATTTTATCAACGGTCTCAGAATCGGACCAAACTTGACATGCAGGACCAAAAAAACGTTACGGACCTGTTGGCGCAAGTTTCGTCTCGATCTGACGAGCGTGCACAAAGTAATTGGAGAACTTGCAACGTGCACGATACGGTGAATTTCGACGGATACGCATCAAATTCGTCGCGCACACGCGACCAATTTGAATTCCGCCAAAGCCCACACGCCCACGAAGCCGTTACGCAACTTTCGATGCTTACGGTGCGCGACCACGTTGCCCGAAATGGCGGAACGGACGTCGTGTGGATCAATTTCCATGTTTTGAAAAACAGATTTTTGACCAAGTTTACCTCTGTATAATTCTCTGTACAAAGCAAAAATTACAACCTTCCTACTAGACTTTCCTAGACCTATATGTTGTGGTTAACTTCTGTTCAGGAAGTTTGTGGATTCGACGAATAGGTTGATGGGAAACTCGACGCCAAGTTGGGTGTTCGAGAGGGATTTCCTGTCCTGTTTTGGACAGGATTTCGCCGATCTTTGGGCTCGTTCTTCGATGCGGATGAAGCGAAATAATTAAAACTATTTGAAGGAGATTAACGAGGGTAAGGTTGTCGACATACCAGAGAAGTTCGTTCGTGAAACGACGAACCGAGGTGGCGGGGAGATCGATGTGAAGTCGGCCCCCTTCACTCGATGTTGCTGTCGCTTTCAGGTTTATCCCGCGCGCTCGCGCGCGCTGTCCCGCGACTCCGGCCGGCCGGCGCGCCCTCGACGGTGGACTCCGGCGGCGCCGTGGTCTCCTCGAGGTCGGGGGTCGGCTGGGTTGGTATTTAGGGTTAGGGTTTGAGGTTTGCTGCTGTTGCGTTTTCTTCTCTCGCGCTATATATACACGATATGTGTATGAAACTGCAACTGATCGAAGCCAAGTGCTCGGGTCAGTTGTTTGCTGGTTGCAAACAATGGGGATTGGGAGGAGCCCGCTCGGCCTGCTGAGCTCAGGTCCAAGCTCGAGCTGGCCTGGGCTGGGACCCTCGGTTGGGTATTGCTGCTCTTTCTCTCATTCTTTTGCTTCTTTTCTTTTTCTTTTTCTTTTATTACAATACTTATATATATATATATATATATATATATATATATACAGGTACACTTATACATATATTTATACACACCTAAATATATATAAATACCCACTATATACGTATATTCATATTTACATAAACAGGCACATATATTATATATATATTTACTTATATTCATTTACGTACACCCCTTTATATACACATACAAATTATATTTCTATATACACACATATATATTTATGTATATACATCTACACGTTATTTATTTATACACCCATATATTATGTATATATGTATATTTATATATATACACATACACAGGTATACTAAGAAATAATATAGTAATAACAATAATACTAATAATAAGAGTAATATAATAATAACAATAATAATAATAATAACTATGGTAACAAAATGAAATAAATCAATGTATCTTGTATGCATCTTATTACACCAAGTATTTCTTTGGTCTGCCAACTCTCACAATTATTCTACAATACCATTAGATATTAATGATAATACGTATAATTTACATATATCGAAATTCTAGAAATTATTTATAAAATCTAATAATCACCAAGTAAATCAGTTACAATAATAAATAAAATATTTTAAAATTTTCCGGGAAGGGGAGCTACAATAGGGTATTCTTTTGAAAGCCGATTGTGATCTCCGTCTTTCTGGTTGGTATGATTCCGACTGGGCCAGTTGTCCTTTGACTCGCCGCTCTGTTACAGGCTGGTTGGTGTTTCTGGGGGGGTCTCCTATTTCTTGGAAGACCAAGAAGCAATCAACTGTTTCCCGATCTTCCGCTGAAGCTGAATACCGATCTCTTGCTGCGCTCGTTTGTGAGTTGAAATGGTTGAAGGAGTTATTGATGTGTTTGGGCGTTCATCAGGAGTCTGCTATGTCGGTATATTGTGACAGTCAGTCAGCCCTGTACCTGGCTCAGAACCCGGTATTTCATGAGCGCAGTAAGCATATTGAAGTGGATTTGTATTTTGTTCGCGATGCTATTAGAGATGGCACCGTAATAGCCTCGCATGTTTCTACTTCTTCTCAACTGGCTGACATCTTCACCAAGCCCCTTGGAAAGCAAGTGTTCGATTCTTTTCTTCCCAAGTTGGACATTTGTGACTTACATGCTCCAACTTGAGGGGGGTGTTAGATTATAAGATAATATAATATTTGCAATGTAAATATGGCCCATACCCATAAGCCCAAATGTAGACACTATATATATTGTAACAAACCCTAGCAATGGAAAGAGAGCATTATTATTTCCTACAACATAAATTGTTAGATTTTCCTTTTAGGTTCCAAGAACAGCTTCCGTCATTTTAATTTCTATTTCTATAGACGAGATCTAGATCTACAAAAATTATTTTACATTTGTAGATCTATGAAATTTTCCTTGAGATTTGATTTCTATTTGAATTTTATACCAGGTGTACAAAGTATTTTCATTTCTTGTTTCTCTTAGTTGTCTTATGCTACTTGCATCGGTCATTGTCTGGACCTATATGATGTAAATTCTATGAAGAAAATAATTTTTTTAAACTGAAATGTGGCCAAATGTGGTGCCATAAAGAACTATTTATGCATGTAATCACAATGCTTTTGTCACTGTTTCTTTGCAGGGGTTGACTTACAATGAAGATTACAAGTGTATTACCGCAAAGCTAAAGTTGATGGTCTCCCCCACCAATTTGGTGATAGATGGAGGTAGTCAACTTTTAGCTAAATTTTGGACTATGATGAAAAAGGTGCAACCTTTGAGGCTAAAACATAGACTTGTCCCATATTAAAAATGAATATTCGTTGGTTCCCCTCGATTATTGTCTAGGTAAAGTTGATGGCCTCCCCTACCAATTTGGTGATGGATGGAGGTAGACAACTTTTACCTAAATTTTAGACTACGATTTGGACAATGATGAGTAGGATGAATATTATGAGTCGAAATCAAACATATGGCCATGATGACTATGTAGGATGAGTCCTTTGAGCCATGTGTTCTTTTGTCCCTTCACACCCAACCTAGTCCAATATGTTTTACATGATGACTGGATTTTTTTAGTATCATAGTTTTAAGAGCAGTACTTTATTGAGTATTATGTGCAGTTTTTTGAGTATCATGGGTTTAAAATGATGTGTTTTTTGAGTACCTTGAGATCGTGTGTAGTTTATTAAATATCATACTATCTTGTGCAGTTTGTTGAATATCATAGTATCATGTGCAGTTTATTGAGGCACTGGCTTTATTGCCTATATCAGTTATTTGATGCTCTTTACTTCTAATTTTGTATTACAGTATATTCCTATAGTAGGCATTTGATCAATAGCCTAATTCTGCTATGGGCTATGATGAGGAAGCAACACTAGCCTAATTTTGCTTTGGAAATAAGCATTTTATCAACATTAAATTTGCAGTATTACATGAGTATGTTGCCTTCATTTCCTGAGTTTGTGAGTATGCTGCTTGGTTTGTGCTTCTGAGTATGCTAATGAGTTATCATGAACTGATAATGAATTTGGCCTATACACAAATGGGTGACTAGAATGTGTGGTTTGAGTATCACTGGGCTTTCGTATTTTTGTCAACATGGGGACTGGAATATACACAAATCTCTAAGCCCAATCTTGCTACATGTTGTTGCCTTTAGATATATTTTTTTGCTCTATCCTACGGAATTTTTGGTCCATATTGGGTCTGGAATTTTTGCTCTTTCATATGGAATTTGGAAGGCTCTCTTTTGCTCTACTATTCCCTCCATGTCATTTTATAGTTATGCTCTGGTATCATTATTGCTTCTATATTATTGTTTCTATTATACTGCTTCTTGTTTCATGCTAGCTTTGATTGATTTTTGTTTGATTTCTTGTATCTCTGTGTTATGTGTTTCATGATACAACCTATTTTAGTACTTCACAGCTTTCTTGTCACTGTGTATCTGTATATCTCTGTGTTTTGTGTTGCATGATACCTATTGCAGCCTTCATAAGATGATATATCAAACATGTGGCCAATGATGAGGATATTTGACTGCCTATCCTAAGGATGCTGCCTATTTCTATGTTGGCTTGGTTAGCTACTGCCTGGGTTTCATAAATTTGTTGTCAGTCGTACATGTTCTTTATGTTCAGTATTAGTTGGCTTTGATACATGGCC
>JANAVB010010792.1:8000816-8050314 GCA_029216955.1 Iris pallida
TTTTAAAGTATAAATTTTTAAAGTATGCATTGAAAGTATAAATTTTTAAAGTATAAATTTCAAAACGTGTAAATTTTTAAAGTAAAAATTTCGAAAGTGTAAATATCAAAGTTAGTATTCATACCTTTGCCTCATTCTTCTTGCTCCGCTCCAAATGATTCACCCATTCTAAAAAAAGAGTAAGTAATATTTAATAAGTAAGAGAGGGAGAGAGAGAGTAAGAAAAATACAAACAAATTTTGTTCAAACAATATAAAACAATTTTGAATTTTTAAGAGAGAAAGAGAAGAAAAAATATTAAATCGGACGCCGGATTTCGGAGCTTGAGCCTTGAGCGGGGTTGGGAGCTTCTTCACAAACTGATGGAAAGCCGAATTTAGTTTAGAGAAACTTGTATGAAGATTGAATGAGTGAATTGTGTATGAAAAATGAATTTTATGGGCTATTTATAGGATTTTTCCCATGCCAAATGACCCCCTCTACCCTCAAATAGAGTTGTTGGAGTGATTTTTTGGTCATTTTCTTGAAAATGACCAAAATACCCCTCCAACGTTTTAATAACAGCTATATTATGGGGGTATTTTGGTAAAATACCCCCTCCAATTCAAAAAAAAAAAAAAAAAAAACCGGTTCAGACCGGGCTAGACCGGGCCGGGCCGGTTCGGGCCTACCGGGCCTAACGTTAACATTTAAAAAAAAAAAAAAAAAAAATTTCCGGTCCGGGCCGGGCCGGGCTTGGGCTCGGAGGGGGAGGCCCGACCCGGAGCACTGGGACAGGGGGGGCTGGGCCGGTCCGGGCTTCGTCGCGGGCCGGGCCGGGCTAATAGGGCGGCGGGCCGGGCGGGCTCGGGCCGGGCACCGGGCCGCCCGGCCCATTTTACAACTTGAGTTTGGTTCAACCGACTTCAAGCGTGAGAGACCCACCAACTTGACTAACCACATTAGGCCAACCTCTCCAGAAATCTTCAGTGTTAACTTTATTTTTGTTATATATTTTTTTATTATCCTTTAATATATATATATATATATATATATATATATATATATATATATATATATATATATATATATATATATATATATATATATATATATATATGGTAACGGTATAAAAAAAACCTGAAATTTATAATATTTAAGTGTAAATTAGCTTTTCTCGGAACTAGACATTACATTCACTGACATGTAAAAGTCTTTACAGAACTATTTTATTCCTGCAAGTAAATGTGATTTCTTTATTCGTGTTAGAATATGTAATTTAGATGGAAAGGCTGCATTACTATTACTAGTATTTCATTATTGCTTAAAAAGAGCAAATAATATTGATCTAGTTCATCCATCAAAATTTATTGATGTTCACCATTCTGTGTTTGTTTTAATTTAATTTTTCTCAACTCATAATAATCAAAAAAATTAATTAATATGTGACGAGCATTGAAAAGAATAGTAAACATCACCTAAGTTTTGGCGGGTGAATAAAAAAGAAACTAAATAATAGTAGTATAGATTATTATATTATATTATACAATTTTTAGAAAGACTAAAAGATATAATATTCTAATATTAATACGACTATTTAGACTAAAACACATTCACCTTAATTATTCTAGATTTATTATTATTTTATTATATATATAATTTAGGTAGGTCAAAAGATTGCTTCCGTAATTATCTAGTTGTACCTATTAATTTAATTAAACAATTTTAAATAAAAAACATATGCAATAATATATTTGAAAGAAAATTTTATACAGTAAAGCCGAAGTTATAGATACGTCCCCCATTCGCTCCGTATCCCCCGACATGATCACACTGGGCCCACCCCTTATTCGATCCATTGCTACTCTTCTTCTCCTCTAGCTGCGGTTGGGTTATATTGTGCTTTATTTTACAATTTTGGAAGTTAATTAAGATTAAAGGTTTTGAATTTTTAAAGTTACATGTTCCTACAAGTAAAATTTCAGATTAAAAGTTTAATTAAAATTAAAAAATAAATGTTAATTATAACTTTTCAAATTTTAATTTTAATTTTAAAATTTGTCACGTGTCAATAGGAATTAGGGGTACTAAAAGAAATCATGATAATATTAATATTCACTTTTTTATTTTTACAAGGAATTTTTGCACATTTGGGGCAAACCGACCGGCACTGCATCGAACCATATCATTCCGAACCGATCGACTATTATTCGAACCGATGGTCTGGTAACATTAATGATAATTCTAATGTTAATTTTAATATTAGTTTCAATATTAATGTAATTTTTTATTTAAATTTTAACTATTTTTAGTTGTAAATTTAAATTTAAATTTTATTTTAAATCAAAATTTAATTTTAATTTTAAATTTAAATTTAATTTTAATTTTAAAATTTTCCACGTGGGGTGTGCACAAATGGGTCAAACCAACCGCATCGAACTGAACCAAACTTGTATCACAAATTAAATGGGGCTTTGGCTCGGGATCAGTTAGTGTTCGTCTAAACTCGTACACTAAAACTAGTCGAGCTCGATCATTTTGCGTGTGTAATTGAACCGAGTTCAAACACCATTTTTCAGTAGGTACTAGCATGTAACAATGATACGTGTTAATGGTAGCTATTGATAAAAGAAACTATTGAAATAAAAATTTGTTGATTTGATCAATTGAATTAGGGAATTTTGCAGATATGGGTCAAACCGGCCGCATCGAACTATATCAATCCGAACCGATGGACTATCAATCGAACAGATGGTCTCGTAACATTAATGTTAATATTAATATTAGTTTCAATATTAATGTAAAAGAAATCATGATAATATTAATATTTATGAAATTCCCAAAAAACAAAAAAGTTTTATGAAAAATCCACCGAGCAATAACATTTCATCGCGTGCCCAGAATTAGCAAAAAATATAAAAAGAAGGTTGCGAATGACCTTTTGCCCTTCCTTCTAATTTACTGAAAACACCCACGAAACTACTCTTAAAAAAAATATTTCGATACTTCATCTTCTTCCATACGCTGCTCACTTTCGAATCTAGATTTTTTCCTCAAAAATCTTCAAAAACTCGTCGAAAAATTTCGGAAAGACCGAGACAAACGGAAAAAGTGCTAAAACGGAGGTCCAAACATCATTCTTTTTGCGATTCTAAAATTTCGGAAGGCCGTCTAACGGAGAAGAGGTTAATCTCAGCCTCCTCGACGATACGCTCATTTTGCGACAAACCGGACCTCGTTTCGACCTCCCAGTCAAAAGTTATGGCCCTTCAAAGTTTCAACTGACCATAAAATGCAGGAGAATGGTCATTCTTCGTGTTAGAACACGAAAAATATTAATTTTGCATGATGGTGACCATTCTCCGTGTTAGTAACACGGAGAATGTCATTCTCCGTCTTAATTTACACGAAAAATGGTTATTCTCTGTGTTAGTAACACGGAGAATGGAATTCTCCGTCTTAATTTACACGGAGAATGACCATTCTCCGTGCTAAATTACACGGAGAATGGTCATTCTCTGTCTTAATTTACACGGAGAATAGTCATTCTCCGTGTAATTTAGCACGGAGAATGGTCATTACAGTGTTAAAACGCAGGAGAACTCCGTGTTAAAAACACGGAGAATGTCATTCTCCGTGTTAAATAAAACGGAGAATGGCATTCTCCGTATAATTTAGCACGGATAATGGTCATTCCAGTGTTAAAACGCAGGAGAATGACCATTCTCCGTGTTAAATTAAACAGAGAATGGCATTCTCCGTGTTAAATAAAACGGAGAATGACATTCTCCGTGTTAATTTACACGGAGAATGGCATTCTCTGTGTTAATTTACACGGAGAATGGTCATTCCCAGGGTTAAAACGTAGGAGAATGACCATTCTCCGTGTAATTTAGTACGGAGAATGACATTCTCCGTTTCTAAATTACACGGAGAATGGCCATTCTCCGTGTTCTCCGTGTTAGAAATACGGAGAATGGTCATTCAAATGTTAAAACACAGGAGAATGCCATTCTCCGTGTTTCTAAGAAACACGAAGAATGCCATTCTCCGTGTTAGTAACACGGAGAATGACATTCTCCTTGTTAAAAATGCAGGAGAATGACTATTCTTCGTGTGATATCGACGGAGAACAGTTGACAGAAACCTAATTTTTTATTTTTTTGTTTTGTGGAAAAAAATTTGACATGAATAAAGATTCAAGAGTTTTCGTTCTTATTTCAAAACGATGCTAACTCTTATGGAAAAGAAGAAGAAGATTTTCTCTCCATAATTGACCTAATTGTCGAAGAAGAAGAAGAACGATGATCGAAGTTCGACTGAAAAAAAGCATGGTGAACTACGAACGATCTTTGCGATCTCTGCTGAAGATGAGAGCAATAGAATTCAGATCTCTCGTGAAGAAGAAGAAGAAGAAGAAGACGAGAATCGCAATCCAGATCTCAGTTTGTGCGGAGGGGTAGTTATGGTATTAATTTTGTAAATACAGAGAATATAAAGGGAATCTTGGAATACTTAACGTAAAAATATATAATTCTGGACATTTCATAAAACTCATCATGCGGGTGGGTTTTTCATAAAAACCAACCACGAAATTGTGTTTCACAGCAATTTCCAGTTAATTTTAAATCAAATTTTAATTTAAATTTAAAATTTAAATTTAATTTAAAATTTAAAATTTGCCACGTGATAAATTAGATTTATGGGTGTGCACATATGGGTCAAACCGACTCGGTTAGTGTTCGTCTAAACTCGTACGCTAAAACTAGTCGAGCTCGATCATTTTGCGTGTGTAATCGAACCTAGTTGAAACACCATTATTGAGTACGTACTAGTATGTAACAATGATACGTGTTAATGATAATTCTAACATTTGGGTCAAACCGACCGGCACCGCATCGAACCATAATAACTAACTATTAATTATAAAAAAGTTAATTTTTAAAATAATAATAATGACTACTTTTTAATCAAGTATTAGTTAATTTTTAATTAAATATAAATTAAATATTTAAAAAAACTAATTATTACACAATATTAATTAATTATTTATTTAATATAACAACAAAATTATTAAAAAATAACTAACTTATTCCTCCCAAATTCAACTTTCTTTCTTCCAAATCCAAATTTTAGATTTGGTCGTACTTTCCATATCCAAATCCATCTCCAACCAAACATAGGATTCCATGGATTTGACTCCAAATATATAAAATCCTAATATCCAGCTCCAAATACGGTTTACCAAACAAGTACAGTGCCCCGTCCCGCTCAGTCAATCGGAGGAATCGAAACGCCGACGGCGTCGGACTTCGCCATGCAACGGCGACTCGAAGACAGCGCTCAGGTGGGGTAGTTTCGGTGAACTTGCCTCATCTTAGCCTTCACATAATAAATCGCATGTTTTCAACTTGCACAAGTAGGCTTGATAATAAAAATGACGAATCCACATAGCTAAAGGGAATAATCCCGACGGTCGAATTGAGTTAGAATATGGAAAGGTCCAATGGTCGGCTTAGAGTTGGTGCACGGCGTGCTTTGAAAATGACACTCGGTCCTTCGTTCCGTGGCTTGGGAGAAGGAAAGTTGGTCTTTGACACAATCTGTGAATTCGCCTAAGTCATAGGCGTCGCCCACGTAAATGCTCGATAAAGCATGCACGTTTTCGTAATACAAGGCTTGGCATAGTCTTTGCTCGTCCATTGGGTTAAGTTGTAGGCTTGATTAAATTAGACAAAGTGATGGTGGTCGACCTATGTCATTACAAGCACGGTCCTACGAGTTCTACGACTGGGTATGACAACTTAGTCTTACGGTTTCAAGCCCGTCACATAGAGTATGTCTTGGGCGGTGGCGTCGCGTAGAGTTCAAGTTGGTTTAAGGCACAATGTCATGGACTTAGTGTTTTCAGGCACGGGCCACGGTTGATTCATTGAGTTTGGAAAGTGTTGCAAATAGTTGTTCTTGAGTTGAGTAAAATGATAGGACAAGAAAGAAGAATGCTCGTGACTACGGGTCGTCGAGGAAAGATCTCAGATGTGAGAAGTATTGAATTTAGCCCTGAAAGAGATGGTAACACTGGAGGTACAATGACTGTGTGAGACGTCAGTTTGAGTCGAGTCTTGCATGGTCATGGACAACTTGTCGACAAGGTAGAGTTTTCTCGCACGGCAACCTGTGGCGCCACGGGACCGATACGGCCTAAGGAAACAACTATGGCTCTGGAAGCCTAAATAGCTGCGCCTGGGGCAAAGTATTCGGTGGACGTGGATTAGGGCTAGCTACCCAAACCGGTCCATCCTATACTCAGCTAAAAAGGAGTCCACCATGGCTTTGGGAGTCAGTGACCAAATCATATAGATGAGTCGGCATGGCGGCAAATCCGCGTGAGTGCCTTTGGATTGAGTTGAGTTGTTGAATGTGTATACAAGTTAGATTACAAATGTTTGGGCTTAAGAATGGCTACAACATAGGCAACGTGCTTCGGCACGAGATGTGGCGTCGAGTCTTGAGTTGTCGGCATATAAGTTGCATAAGTTGGTTGATTTGTGTGAGTTTAAGTCGGGAAACCACCGCAAGGCAAAGTTGGTTGAGTGACACTAAGATTCACAAGTCTTGATTGGGTCGGTCGGTGATCAAAGTAGCACGGGCCGCGAAGCGACGATATGGTAAAGTCATAGTGAGATACGAGGCATGGCCTCAATATGGGTTTTGTAGCACGGTCACGTGGAAAAAGGAGTCTATCATGTAGCTGCGTCTCTGATTTTGGCCGAAAGGCAAACACGACTCGATAGGTTAACGATAATGTTGCAAGCACGGAATGGTCTAGAGACACAGAATAGGCCAAGGCGTCGGTCCTAAAACTGATCCTAAGACAAGAGTAGAAAGACAATCATAAAGGGGACTAAGTTGCACAAAAGTAAATCAAACGTGTCGGGTTTGTATGGGTGGACGAGGAGCTCATTCCACCAGTACAGTTGAGTACTGACACCCACATAGTTTTCATGTGCAGGCACAGGTAGAAGCTCGTGGCGCGGAGCTCGCTTGGATGCGTCGAGGCACGGAGTTCCTTGGCGATTCGAAGCACGCGGCCGCATGGAGTGAAGACTTATAAAGGACATAATGTATGGACGTCGCCTTCCGAAGCTTCCGCTGGCTCAAGACTTGTAATTGAGAGATGAGAGAGAGCTGAGCGACTTGTAATGTGAGCTTGAGTGAGCTTGAGAGACTTGTAATCTTGGCCTTGTGCCCCATTGTAACCTATGTTTCAATATCAATAAAGAACTTCTTTTGAATAACTTGTGTTTGTTCTAATTTTTGCTGCTATTATTCAATGTCTCTGTATGGGACTTCTGTGCGACGACCCCGTCGCAGCCGCTGAAATCGGCCGTTATGGAACCCGCCTTGCACGAGCGAAATCTAGGCTCGTGCGGCATCACGCCTTAGCGAGGATGATCGCTCCTACGGGAGCGGGGCGTGACAACAAGTCCTAAAATGATAGCATGTAAATGACGCAAAGTGACTCATTGAACATGAAAAACTTGGTGACATTGTTAAATACATATATATATATATATATATATATATATATATATATATATATATATATATATATATATATATATATTAAATTGGGGCCACACATGTAATAATTAAATGTGTTCAGCCATTATTTAATTAGCCAAAATCAAAGTGTTCTATTTGGATTAAAGTGTTATGGCTAAATGTATAATTGTCATGAAAAATATTGTGTAGATACCAAAAGTCTAATTTCTATTTTTACGATGGGCCTAAATAAAAATAAGACAAGTACAAGAGTCATGACTTATCATGAAAGAGTTGACCCAAAAGGTCATTACTTTTCATGAAAGGGCATGCACTTCTTATAAAAGGGGTTATGGTCCCCAATTGTAGAACAAGACATTCTTTCTCTTCATCCCATCAGAGGAGGAACTAAGGCCCTAAAGAATTCTACAATTGGAAGATCACTACTCTACAAGAAGATTATTCCTTCCCTCAAGTTCTCATGGATTCTTCAGGTACGCTTCCATATTTGTTAATCATCTTGAATTGACATGGAATTATATGTAGAATTCGGTTTTGGATTTGTGCTTATTGTTTGAGAATTAGAAACATGATATTAAGCACGATTGATTAAATTCTAACAAGTGGTATCAGAGCCACCCATGATCAATTCATGTATGATTTAAAGAATTTTAAGATTTAGAATTTCAGAAATGAAAAACTTTTAATTTTTCTTTTCTGAAATTTTCGTTCTTGATTTTCCATTTTTTTGAAATTGGACTAGAATTCATTTAGAAACGTCCTTTTTTTAAATATAAATTGTTATAATTAGTTAGTTATAGCAAGCAGTTATGTTCTGGTCTGGTGGTTTGAGGGGATGTCTTATTTTGGATGGTTGTAAGTTCGATTCTCAGAGATGTAATATTCTGAATTTTTTTTAACAATTAAAAAAAAATGTGACATGTGCTTCCAATAGGGATCGAACTAGTAACTTAGAGTTTTGAAACAAGAGTGCCAACCACCATGCTACCATATCACTACGTTGATTAATGTTCAATTTTTTTATTTAAGTCAATAGAATAAATTCAAATTATTGGCTATATTTTTAGACTATACAATTGTTTAACATTTTTTTGAACCAACTAAAACAAGAAGTCACCAAAGTGACCTCTCTTGTATAGATTGCTTATGAGAAATGTTAAATGTTAGTGTATTATGTATATATGTATATATGAGGGTATTAATCTACCCAAAGGAAGGTTAATATTTGCTGGATTACATACATACATGTGATGGTAAACATGTGATAATGGGTTTATTATTTGACATGCATTATTATCAATGTTTGATCATTACAACAAGAGTACCACAAGCAATTAATATTATTGTCCAAAGACTTGATATTAATGTTGCACTAGGTATGTTGAGATGGGTTATGCGATTATTTGAATTTGTTGATAATTGAATTTTGATTATAATGTGCGAATATTTATGTTATTTATTTTATTCTCTTTTCAGCTACTATTGCTACTGTATCTGCTAACCTAAATTCGGTTTCGGTCCTTAATGGTACCAACTTTAAGGACTGAAAAGAGAACATTTTGATTGTTCTTGGCTGCATGGATCTTGACCTTGCACTAAGGATGGAGCGACCCCCTTCTCCTACGGACTCTAATACATCTGAAGAGATTAAAAATTATGAGAAGTGGAACCGTTCCAATCGCATGAGTCTCATGATCATCAAACGCGACATTCCAGAGGCATTTAGGGGTACCATATCCGAAGGGATAACAAGTGCCAAAGAATTTCTTACCAAAATTGAGAAGCGCTTTGCTAAAAGCGATAAGGCAGAAACAAGCACACTCCTTCAAAGCTTGATTTCTATGAAGTATAAAGGCAAATGAAATGAATGAGGAGTACAAGTCCATGCAAGACAATAAGGTTTGGGAACTTGTCCCATTACCAGAAGGTGCGAAACCCATTGGTTGCAAATGGATATTTAAGACCAAACGGGATTCCAAAGGTAATGTGGAAAGGTATAAGGCTCGCCTTGTAGCTAAGGGCTATACTCAAAAGGAAGGGATTGACTTTAAAGAGACTTTCTCTCCGGTTTCATCGAAGGACTCTTTTAGGACAATCATGGCTCTTGTTGCACATTATGATTTGGAGCTTCATCAGATGGATGTCAAAACGGCATTTCTCAATGGCAATATTGAAGAAACGATCTATATGGTGCAACCATAAAATTTTGTGTCAGGAGACCCAAAGAAGATGGTTTACAAACTAACAAAATCCATCTATGGGCTAAAACAAGCGTCTCGTCAGTAGTACCACAAATTTCATCAAGTAATTCTCTCATTTGGTTTTGAGATGAATGTTGTTGACGATTGTGTGTATCACAAATTTAGTCGGAGCAAGTACATTTTCTTAGTATTGTATGTTGATGACATATTGCTTGCCACTAATGATATAGGCATATTGAACGAAACCAAGAGATTTCTATCAAAAAATTTCGAGATGAAAGATCTTGGTGACGCCTCCTTTGTGTTAGGTATCCAGATCCATCGGAACCGATCTTGGGGTACTCTAGGATTATCACAGAAGAGCTATATCGATAAGGTGCTCAAAAGGTTTGGCATGCAGGATTGCAAACCAGGAGGTACCCCAGTCGCTAAAGGAGACAAATTTAGTCTTGTTCAGTGCCCAAAAGGAAATCTTGAGATTCAGGAGATGCAGAAGATTCCCTATGCATCAGTGGCAGGGAGTCTAATGTATGCTCAAGTTTGTACGCGTCCAGATATAGCGTACATTGTTGGAGTGTTAGGCAGATACTTACGCAATCCAGGAATGGATCACTGGAAAGCAGCCAAAAGAGTTTTGAGGTATTTGAAGAGAAAAAGGGATTATATACTCACATATAGGAGGTCAGACCATTTGGAGATCATTGGGTATTCTGACTCTGATTTTGCCGGATGCCAAGATTGTAGAAGATCCACTTCGGGTTATATTTATCTGTTAGCTGGTGGTGCAGTTTCTTGGTGTCGTGCCAAGCAAACTCTTATTACTTCGTCCACCGTGGCTGCAGAATTTGTAGCATGTTATGAGGCATCAAATCATGGTATTTGGCTGAAGAACTTTGTCACCGGGCTGCGAATTGTGGAAGGAATTGAAAGACCGCTTAAATTATTTTGTGACAATAAATCAGCCGTCTTATACTCCAATAACAATAGGAGCTCGACCAAGTCAAAACACATCGACATCAAGTTCCTAGTTGTCAAGGAGAGGGTAAAAAGTAGACATATTTCCATAGAACACTTAGGGACAAACTCCATGATAGCAGACCTTCTTACAAAGGGCCTTCCACCCAAGGTCTTTCATGAGCACACTGCTCACATGGGTGTCTTACAGTTTGAGGATTCTTTGATTTAGTGGGAGTTAGTCATTGATTTAATTTGTGTTCTATTTTTGGTGTTATATTTGTATATATTTGTATTTGGATATTTTTCTGAGCAGAAATAAAGATTGTTATTCAGTTTATTACATTTTGGACGATAATGTGTTTAAAAGATCTCACTAAAGTGAAGTAGGACCAGTTGAAAATCGACATGTACAGATCACCTTCATGTGATTTTCATGCTACACATTTCATGATTGATCTATGTCATTTGGTTGTGTTGATATCAGTGATCATTGATGGGTTTAGTTATGATTGATATAACAAAAGCCGCTTTGGTCCTATATTGATATAACTAATGGACGAGATTGTTCAGATATGCATTATGTTTATGATGGCAAAGTTTTGAGCTCATAAAGTATAACCCATTTATAAAGATACATATGTGGCCCAGTGGAAGATTGTTAAATAAAATGTATATATATATATATATATATATATATATATATATATATATATATATATATATATATATATATATATATATATATATATTAAATTGGGGCCACACATGTAATAATTAAATGTGTTCAACCATTATTTAATTAGCCAAAATCAAAGTGTTCTATTTGGATTAAAGTGTTATGGCTAAATGTATAATTGTCATGAAAAATATTGTGTAGGTACCAAAAGTCTAATTTCTATTTTTATGATTGGCCTAAATAGAAATAAGACAAGTACAAGAGTCATGACTTATCATGAAAGAGTTGACCCAAAAAGACATTACTCTTCATGAAAGGGCATGCACTTCTTATAAAAAGGGGTTATGGTCCCCAATTGTAGAACAAGACATTCTTTCTCTTCATCCCATCAGAGGAGGAACTAAGGTCCTAAAGAATTCTACAATTGGAAGATCACTACTCTATAAGAAGATTATTCCTTCCCTCAAGTTCTCATAGATTCTTCAGGTACGCTTCCACATTTGTTAATCATCTTGAATTGACATAAGATTATATGTAGAATTCGGTTTTGAATTTGTGCTTATTGTTTGAGAATTAGAAACATGATATTAAACACGATTGATTAAATTCTAACAGACATAACCTCAAATGACTCAACAATCATTTCTTCTATGTACGACAACTCCAAAATACATTAGCACAAAGACGGATCCAAACTTTGATTGGGATGGGCTTGAGCTCTCCATTTTTTTTCATATATTTTTTTTTGATTTTTTTATATCGGTTAATCCACCCAAATTTATGGTAGCCTATTCCAGCTACAGTTTCTGGATCTGTTCCTGCATTAACATACACAAAAATTTATACCGACATGCGACATGGTATACTAGCACACACCAAATTGGGCATCGTATTTCTGTTTGTCATGTTTGAATTGAATTGTATTATGGTTATAAATTTTAATTTTAATTTTGGAGAAAAATAATAATAATAATAATAATAATAATAAAAGTTCATGCAGAATAACAACGTCCACATTTTAATTTTTGGCGAATAAAAACAAGAAAGGTCCCACCGAGACTTGAACTCGGGTTACTGGATTCAGAGTCCAATGTCCTAACCACTAGACCATGGGACCATTTGCATTTTTGTTTTACCAGTTCATCTTAAGTAAACATTTGGACTTTGTAGCCCCTTATTGCATCTTTAAAGAAACTCGTATCTGTTCCTATAGTACATAATTCAGCTTGTGGTTTTGTCGTGCAGATCATATAGAGAAAGGGAAAGGCTGCAAAAAAACACCTCTATAGCTATCTACCACAAGGAGTAGCATTAATTCAATATCGACGCGCCGTGTGGCTGCGGGCCAGCCCCCGGCGGTCCAAACAGCAACGTTGTTTCCATTTTGCATGTTTACTATGTTCCCAGGCTATTGATGAATCTCTTCAGTGCCTTAGTTGACCGACATGCAATACTTTATTACCTGTATATCATCCTAATGCTCAGTGTACAAAACTTGCACATGAAAACAAATTGGCTAGAGACATCAAAGTGAGGATCCCTACTACAAAGACTCGTCCTACCTCTGCCTACTCCCTCTCATCCTTCTTCGGCAGTAAACCGCCTTGACACCCCCACTCCTTCTGCCTGTGACATGTGGCATCGGCGTCTTGGACATCTGTCCCGGTTCTTAAGTTTTTCTGACGCTTTAGAAGATTTTCTCCGTAACTCCTCGTACTAGTTGTAAGTTGGGCAAGCAAAAAGCTAGTATATTTCCTTATTGTGAGCATATCTCATCATTTTCATTCAACTTGATCCACTCGAACATCTGGAGACCTGACTTTTCATAATATTTCAGAGGGTGGAACCCATATTATGTTATCTTTATTGATGATTGTACTCGCAACACATGGATCTACATGCTTTCTTAAAAGTCAGACGATCTTGAATCTGCTACGATGGTTGCCACTCTGTTTTCCTGCAAGATCAAAATACTTTACTCAGATTCAGGAGGATATACATTGTGATGCCCTGCTCCGTGCGAGGCATTTGGTTGGCTTGTTGGATTCGATTAGAATGTTGGACTGTGATTTGTGTTGAAAATCAAGAGATTTGAGACTACAAAAGTTATACTTTCCAACTCACCTCAACAATCATCCAAACGAAAAAACCCTCATAAAATATGCACACGCATGACGCGCATACGCAACGCGTACGCAAACTCTCCACTTCCAAAAATTTTACTTCGCTCCATCTGTGGTTATTGTACATGGTTGAAAACAAAAGGATATAAGTTTAATATACCGTGGGTGGAGTTTATAATTGACATTGCAGCGTTGGATTTTATTATGGAGGGTAATATGGGTATGTGACAATTATTTATAACTATCCGTAAAGTTTTTGGCCTACACAACATGTGTATGGAATACAAATTTAGTAACATAAATGCCTCAAAGCCGAAAGAACATAAATGGAAACAATCGACACTAGTTTGCAAATTTTGCAAATCATGAACAAATACAACATATGGGAACTCACCACTTGTGGGAGGACAAAATCCAATGTATCCAAACACATTTTGGAAACTCAAATGCATTGCAAGTATCATGTATTACATAACATGAAAAGTGCCACTTTCACACTTTTATGGAGCTACCACGAACCAAACAGCCCCTTAATGGATATACAACTTGTATCCATGTGATTTGATTGGCATATTGTAATCTTAGTGTATATGATATAATCATCATGATTCAACTATTATAACAGTAATGTATCATCATGAAAAACAATATGGATGCCAATACTACCAAGCCATTCCACTAGGCCAAGATTTATGTATTGCAACTATATTGATTACAATATTTTATCAACAATGTATCGTCTTATAGTGTCATGAAAAATTCACACAAAAGTAAACTATTTTAAAAGATCAACACTCTGTTATAAGACATTCCACTAGGCCGAGATTTGTTTGTTCAGTATGTTCCATGTAGACATTAGTTATATATCAAATGTCCAAAACAAATACTACCAACCATATAACATTCACAAATCACAACTTAAAGGGTTCCTATGACCCTATTCTTAAAAATCCTCCAAAACTCTTTTTTTTTTTTAATGTTGCTGATAAATTTGAAGCAGAAAAAAAAAAAACTATTCCTTAATATTAAGATCGTATAAAGCAGTGATGGGGAGGCTTTAGCGATCTAACTCACAAGATTTGGAGTGTGTCTAACCTACCCCTCTCTCTCTCTCTCTCTCTCTCTCTCTCTCAGCATATATATATATGAAGAAGGTAAATTTTGTAATAAATATCATAGTTACAACTATGATCCAGCCCATATTACAAAATTGGTCATCTTGGACCTAGGATATCTATGTCAACATCTATATTTCTTTGTACAACAAAAATACTAAGGAAAAGACCCTCAAAGACATGCTGATTTCGTTCTCTCCACACATGTCAGACCACCATCCCAAAAACAAGTTTGAGACTATGGTATCCTCACGCTTCGCAGCCTTTCTAAGCTATAACTTCATTCATAACAGAGAAAAGATCTCTACTTTGCGCGGTGGGTAGCCCAAACTTAGAACTCTAGGATCTCCAAATATCCTAAACAAAAATAAATGGTCTCTAGACTCATCCTCATTTCTGCATAAACAATAATTAGCCTCGAACCCTGCCGGGTCGCCTGGTCCGACGCTGCTTTCCACTTGAGCTACAAGCATTGGACATAATAATAATATATCAAATACATGCAATACACATGCATGTATAATAATATCATATACTCTCTCTATTTATATAACCGACACCGAATTAGGGATTTTATGGATTTACATGAAGCTATAGGCTCTGCAAACAATTATAAATCAGAATTAATTCAAAATTTTGCCAAACTAATAGCAAATTTTTATAAAGAATTATATTAGCAGACTGGACGAAACTGGATCTCGGCTATGTCCTATGCCATTCTCCCCAGCCTAGGGTTTAGGCTCGGGCTTGGTTCCTTTACATGCTGATCCTTGATATTTGGGTGTGATCCACCACTGGACTGATCTCCACATTTGGTTGTGCTCCACCCACCACTATTAGAAAAAGCAGAGAATAAGTTTTTTTTTTTTTGTTTTTTGTTTTTTTTTTAAATTAGGAATTATGAAGAGTGGAGAAAACCAGACATTGCTCAGCTACTTTGGGAAAGAAAAAAAAAGGGAAAGGGTGATCTCACTTTCATAATCCAAAACGCTGGAACACAGCCTTATTCAGTCTGTTTTCTCTCCGATGGAGGCAAAGGCAATCCTCTCAATTGCGTTAACTGATGAAAAGAGTCCAGACCAGCTTATTTGGACATGTACAAAAAATGATAAATTCTCTACCAAATCTTTGTACGAATCTATCAGGAGAGAGAGACCTGAATCTTCAGTAACCACGAGGAGGCGGCCAACGCCGAAGAGGCCCTGGAAGCTAAGAAACTTATCACCGAGAGTGCAGATGTTCGTATGTCGCCTTCTAAATGAAGCTTTACCACTTCGTGGTGCCATCCATAGAAGGATGCCACTCTCGGACCCCTTCTGCCCTATGTATCTAGCTCAGGGTGAGGATGCAGACCATCTCTTCTTACACTGCAACATTGCTCGTCAAGTCTGGTTCATGAGCCCGTACAGACAATCACCCCAATGTGATTCTTCTCATGGAGACATGGCTCAAGGAAATATGCTATGAGGAAACTATCAAGATTGGCTAGGCAATACTTTGGGCTATATGGAAGGAGCGTTGTGCTTGTATATTTCGCAAAGTAAACCCAAATCCTAAAGCGATCCTTAAACAAGCTCTATCTATCCATCATTCCTATTCCCTGGATGTTGAAAGCAGCTCTGAATCATTCCTACACCTGCATCAATCTGTATCTGAATTCCAATCCTGGATGGCGCCTTTGGGAGATTCAATCAAAATCAACATTGATGGAGTTACCTCCCATTTGCGGATTGCTGCTGCAGCAGTGGCTAGGGACTCAAATGGACACTTCATTGGTGGTATGGTATGGAGCTCTGAAGACTTTTTGTTCCATGATCCAAGTATGCAAGCAGAACTTATTGCAGTTCAACATGGTCTCACTCTGGGCAACCATCTCCAAGCTAGCAACTTCATCCTTGAAGGAGACTCTCTTTCCGTAGTCCAAATCTGCAAGGGTGATGACTCTATAATCCCTTGGAAGCTGGGAGAGATTGCCTCTCCTACCAAAAGGGCAATCTCAAACTCTACAGGGCTGTCTGATTTCTCATTTACTAGAAGAAATGCGAACAAAGTAGCTCACTTTTTAGCCAGGCATGCGTTGTCTTGCAATTTTAATTCTGTGTTCTTTATTCCTCCAACTTGTATTCACCAGGCACAGCTGAGGATTTCCAATCCTTAGCCCAATTCCCCTCATTGCAAATAAAGCTTCAGAAAGATGTAAATAGAATGAATATGGTAACCAGGCTAAACAGTAAGGACGTTCTATTAAGAAGAAATAACAGTACACAATCAAGGAAAACGAATAGAGCATACTGGTATATCTGCAACATAATCACAAAACATTTAATCCTCACAAGAGAACTAGAGGTTTTGTTTGCAGAAATGAATTGTTGGTAGAAACAAAGTGAATACCAAGGAAATTGTATCAAGGAGTATGTAACAAACACATATCCCAACTAACTAGAGTTTTAAGCCCAGTTGATTTCAAACCTCCCAAGCAAAACGATGTTCCAACTGAAAGGTTCATCTTGGTATCTCTTCTATTCTAGATTTGGGAACCTAAAAGTGGTGAAAGCGGGGTTCGGTACCGGATGGGTTGTAACTGCTGGATCTGTCCCTTGTTAACGAGTGAAGGAAGGCGAGCGATAGTGAGTCTCAATGAACGGATAGAAGCTACTCTAGTAGCATTAATTCATGCTATAAAGAAAAATCTGTTAAGAAAGATAGGTTCGGATCTTTGACCATTTGTCTCAGTCAGACTAATCTTTAATGTCAGAAAACAAATGTCTGATGATCAATATATGCTCGATAAGCAAAAAGGAGAAAAAAAATTAATCTTATTTATATCAGAGGAGCTTCCAAATGTAGGCCACCATGATAGGCTACTTCAACTTCAATTATATGATAGGGCAACCGACTTGAGATTCCAAAAATAGTACTTATCTACAACATTTATAACGATCAGAAACCAAAAAATCAAGTGTTTTGCAAGCTTATTATCTGTATGCATTAGGGGAATCAAAGAATGAAGGTCCTAGTATACAAGTGGTACGTCATCCACTATATTTGGTCAACGCCCAGAGGCATCGAGATTGAAGTTCAAAATAAGCATAATGCGATATCTAGACTGTCACTTTGTAGGTAATTTTTTTTACAACAGCCCATTTGTGGGTTAAACTATTCACTATATGAAGAGTTAGTGTAGTAGAAGAAACCTAGAAAACAATATTAGTCGGTATTATTCTGCCTCTTAAATCACTTTGTTAAGATTGTTGAATGCTTACATTAAGGATGAGTATCAGTTAAGACAGTTTATAAATATATTTTCCCCTTCTGTGGCTAAAGTTTAAAACTATTTATGTATGTAGATTATAATTAATTATATGAATCCACAAACTAAATAGCATGAAATGTATTCTTTACTGAAATGACTGACCTTAGATCCTCTGTAGGAGATTTACTCAAATGAGATAATATGAACTAAAGAGAGAGGTTAGCTAAGTAAGTACTTTAGCCGTGTAATATCAGCACCCACCAATACATTGGCCTTCTTTCCATCATGAAAAAAGTGCAGCGTAGGCTGCATAGAGGCGACTATTAGTACAAAAAAAAAAAAAAAAATCAGATATGATACTTGGAAGAAACAAAACGAACTCTATCCAGAGATCCGGAGATTCAGCTTATAATCCATAAGAGTCAGTTTTATGGTGTTGAGCATATACCCCCAAAACAAGAAAGCTAACCATGTTTTTTTTAAAAAAATATATATAAAATAAATTCCATTTCACTTGTCCAAATATGATTTTCTTGAAAGTTAGAATTCCCATCTCATTCGGTAATGCCGTGTTCCAAAACTACCGAATAAGCATGCATCCAGTTTCAGATATGATATTATATTTAGTCCTACAACTACCAGCTTTTGTGCACATTAGCTTAGTTCTTCGATGGTTTTTGTGATTAAACTACCTACATTACAAGACCATGATCACATATTCGATAATGGGTCTAATTTAATAAAAAAAAGCTTCAACATGAGTCATTTTTTTATACTTGTACTAGGTTTGTGATCCCTTACAGCAAGCATAGTCCCCCTTCTAGCTCAGCTAGAATCTAGTTGCTGCTTGCCATGGAGTAAGTGACTGAGGTACAAAACTAGCACTTATTTTAACCAAAAAAAATTTGTCACTTAACTGACTCTGTTCGCTATCTGCATGCCTTTCTGCTCCTTGTTTATTAGAGAAATTTCAGCTCCAAGCAAGAATATCTATATTAAAGTAAAGTATTCTTTGTCTTATTTGATCAACTCATATATTATTAATCAGGCAATTTGACCACCTACCATAATATAATTGAAACATGACCTATCTATGCCGGTAGTTGGATCTGGACTCTAGCCATGTAAGTTTTGTTTTGAATGTCTGGGCTTGATTCCTCTTAATAGACACCCCCGATACAATCACCAACACATTCGGGTAGGCTCAAACTTTTTATAGATCTTACCCTATCCATTTCACCATAAAGCATAAGCCAAATTTAGGTACACTCCAATAAAAACATATCACTAAAAGTCTTATATTCTATACCTACTCTTTTTTGAATTGGTCCTGTTTCACAGCAATCAGGTATCATGCAGATGGATTTGACGCAGTTTACTTTATCCTGCAGTCTGCCTTTGAGAATCCAAGTCAACAAACCCAAGTTGGGGACTGTAGTAAGATTTGGGTTGGTTTGTATCCTTCCAAGTTTTACTGTTCATTACAATCCAAGTGTGCTTTTGAATAAAGCTATGCTATATTCTAAGACATCTAAATACTAGTGCAGATAAAATAAAACCGAAGAAAAAAAAAGTTGGCTTACTAATATTCTTGGATAAATGTGCCATGTTGCCAAATGAAGCTGAAACCTGAGATTTTGAAGAGAAACCACTTCGATGCAAGAGAATCAAAGTCAAACATGTAGATATCAACAACTTGGTTGTCCAGGCTTAATGGCAAGTTTCTCCTGGAAATACTTGCCTTGGCCAGGAATGCTAGTGTCAGGTTAGCAGTAAATTATTTGGTCAAACATCAAGTTGACAGATACAACTACCAAAAGGATGTCAGTTCTAAAATGACTGATCAATATGCATTGTATGAGATGTACGCATCTAAGTTCGATTTTTTTTTTTTGAATATCAATAAATATCTGTCAAAAGAAAAAAAATCCGATATATCCATCCTGTTTGAAAATAAAATTACGATATGAAGATCCCTTCAAATGGCGACATGAGCATTGCAATGATAGCAACACAATAAATCAATTCGGAGGAAAAACTAGCCTATTCAACCTTTGCAGCATGTCTAAATGGAAATAAAGTTTTTTTTTAATCTTTTTACAAAGGAGGCTCATGAATTTTGTACTCCACCCATCTCACACTTCCAACTACCATGTTGCATAGTTACATAAAAAGTGAAACCCTGATCTAAGCTACTTTTGCAAGTGTATTTACCAATCATTTTGTGGAGGATAAAGTTTTCAACAATATACATGATTTTTTAAACAGTTTGTCTGCATCTTATGGACATACTACCTGTTGTGAGATTATAATGCTTCAGGAAGCTGATGCAAGCAAAAGATTTGAAAAGTTCCTCTAGCCTCTCTTAAATTTATCTGTGGATCTACTATTTCAGTGATCAGCAATTGTGTTTGGACCATATTAATAGTCTAATATAGAAGCAGTATTGTGTCCTTTAAAATTAAAGATATACTTGAATGGATGAGTCCTTAATAATCTAGTCACCTAAAGGGAACAAATAGTATAACATACATCCAAAGATTTCCATACACAAGCTGTTATCTACAATGATTATTCATTTGTTTGTGCAACAAGAAGCTAACATTGTTTAATGAATTTTGATGACTGGATAAAGAATGAGTTTTGTCCCTTGTACATATTTTCAACCATTTCCAACAATACAAAAGTATTTGTGACACCAAGCCTAAACCTATCTTGACGGGTGAGTGATGACGCACATTATGTTTTACACATGCATTATGCATATTTATTGCGACTAACTATCAAACAGACATCTTCCTTCACGACCTTTGTCGAATTCTCGACTTGCTCAGCTTCTGGTGTGTTTTTTTTTTTTTTTTTTTTTTTTGGGGGGGGGGGGGGGGGGGGGGGGGGGGGGGGTGTTCAGGCAAAAAACCAAGATGCCCACTTGGTGCAAGGTTGAATTCATAAAATAAGTCTTGTCTAGTGATTTAATAGTCTTCCCCAAGTGTGAGGTAACTAGACTACCAATCACAACATTATTACTTAAAACCCCTAAAAGATACATCACCCACATTTGCTCCAAGCACGCTCTTTCATCGTAAAGACAATATACAACTTCAACGCATGTTATGCTCTTTTTACACTTGTGTTCTCCTTAGCAATCTTAGAAGGTTAGACATCTTAGAGTGACTAAATAGCAGGGAAAGTTTTCTAAAACATGCTGCAAGTGATCTACAGATTTCCAAGTTACTTCATTTCATCCTACTTTTTCCTCCTGCTTAATATCAAACTACTATGTGGCCAATTAACTAATACATGCTATATTCCTAATTGTAATTCCCTTATAGCAAGGTTTACAATCATGCAATCAGTATCTTACAGGAACCTCTCTATGAGTATCAATATTGGTAGTTTAAGAGTTTCCTCATTTTCAGATAACCGTATTGGAGTTTCAAGCTTCCCTTCAAAAAAATTCAACACCTTACAAACTTAACCAAAATATAAGAAATGAAATATAATTTTATAAAATATTTATGTAGTTTTGTCCTAGTTTTCACAAATAGCTGCTTAGTTATATGATTTTAAGAAACTACAACATGATAATGCATATATAATACCAAGTTACCATATATACACTCAAAAAGGTTCTTTAGTAAACATGGCAACAGCCTGAATAAAGCACACAATTTGGCCTATTTTAAAGTGAGTCATGAAAGATCACCATACCCCCATTTCTCACATTTAGTTTTCGAATCTCCAAAACTCCCATGTGCATCAGGTGAACTACAACATCATTGCATAACTACTAATAGCTATTTCCTATAGAAAATTTTGTAGTAGAGCAGCTTTAAAGACGAGAACCAAGCAAGAACAAAATCAAGCCAGTAATGCGGATGACATAAAAAAACCATAGATCATGAAGGGCTGGAGAGGCAGGTGTCTGGAAGAAACCAGTAAGGACAGCTAGGCTAGGGAGGAATCTTGAAGGAACTATTATAGCTTCCTCATACGTGTCGGTTGTAACATAATCGTAGGCTTTGATAGTAACCTCGTTGTAAGCGAACATCTTAGCATTGCAGACTATGAGGTTTCAAATGAACCGAAATAGTCAAAATCAAATAAACCAAAATTCTAAAAATCCAAAATATTGACTCAAAATGAGCGCTCGGTTTATTAGGTTTCAACCGAACCGAATACTAATTTCGGTTTGTTCGGTTAGATTATTTCTGTTCATTAATGGGTAGGACCTAAAATCGGGATCATAGATAAATTTATAAAAACATATAATTTTTATACATATGTTTCTTGTATTTCAAAGTTGCACTCAAAGTTGGACTAGCTGTTAAATCAAAGTTGGGTTTTAAAACACATCTACTTGTTCCTTTTTCAAAATATATTTATTTTTAATCACAAAAATATACATAAATTGAATATATTTACATAATTGTACTAGTCTTATTCGATTTTCGACCGAAACCGATAAGGGATTTTAGTATTTTCAAAACCGAAACCGAACCTATTTTTTTTAAAACCGAACCGAATCTCTTGTTCGGTCCGATTTTCGGTCCAAAGCCGAATATGGTCACCCTTACTGTAGACCTCATTAACCTTCTCAAAACATACAAAAGTGAGAAGGAACTTCTCATCTAATGTTTGTTTAATTATTTTGTTTGTAATAATGTTAACTAATTAACTACTATTACTTAATACTAAGTAAATAATTAGTAATGTTTAAATAAAAGTAAGTAATTATTAGTTACTATGTGATAAATAAGATAATTAAATTAATATTCATAATAAAAACCATAAATTGATAACAGTTAGTAGGTAAAACTTTAGTACTTAAACTACACAATTAAGATTTTTCAATTATATTTTAATAATTAATAGTGCTTACGTAATATATTATCATATTGGACATGATTAATCATTAACAAAAAAGTGATCAAGATAATTAAATAATACTCAATAACTAATGTTTAATTATCAACTCCAATAATTACGACAAAATATTAATTATTCTATATCAATTTAGTGACCTATTAATAATATTTTATGATATTATAATGCACTTCACAGTTTTTAACTTTATTTCATAATGGTTATCCAAACACATTTTGGAAGGAGTGGACAAGAAAGTGCCAAAAAAAGTCCAAAAAGTTTCTACACTATACCTTCCACTTTCACTCTTCCAAGGAGTTCTTTCTATCCAAACAACCCCAAGGAACCCAGATTCAATATCTTTGGAAAGCTTTTTAAGTTGATTTTACAAAAGAGAATTATCTCACTACCTGGATCCAACTCTCAACCCATAAAAGTACATCTTCAATCTATTTGGGAGCATAAAATTTAATACAAAGAAATCAAAAGATAAAAATAGAGAAAGAGAACAAGTTAACTACCTCTATATATGCATGTCAATTGAAATATTGTGTTTCTTTGATTCATTCAACAATGCACAATATTATTTGGAAAAATAACATAACTAAAACATAAATATACGACTTCATTTATCAAATTTATCTGGTTTTTTTTTTTTATAATTTTCTTACTTTTTGGCTTTCCCGCACCAAAATTCGGAAAGTACGATCTAAAACAACTGATACCAAAACCCATAAGGAGAGTCTTACAAGTTATAACGATCCATAAACTGATACGAACTTTGAAATAATCAAGAAAACTTGCTCTAATGACATCTTGAAAATGTATTCCATTTGAGCTTGATCTTAAGTTCGAATGCATGATAAAATATCATAATATGGTTCTTACAACTATTTTTGACATACACGTGGGCAATGACAAACCATATACTTAATTGACAAGTTAAGAAAACCTAAAAAGGTGTGCCACTTATTTGTAACCAATCCGATGTATATATAACCAATCAATAATGTAAGTTAAACAGAAACATCAAATTAAATCAATTGAATAAGAACATTGTTGAATATAATAATTAATAAAGCAATAAGATTAACCAAGAAACCTTACCAGATTCGAGAATTGTATGCAATCCCTTTAAAGTGAAAAACTTTATATGACCTCCACTTTGGTGTTTACCCAGAAATTTTATGTATCAATGATGATGTAGACGAGTCGATGTTGATCTCATTACTCTTTGCACAAAGTTGAGAAAAATTAGGAAGCATTTTCATATAATGATGACAATGTCCATCCTTTGAGAGTAGATCCACTATGGATGCCGCAGTAGATGCCTCAAGGCTAAATTTACTTTTATCCATTTCTGCAAGAAACCCCATAGCTCTGTTTACTTCACCATTCTCCAACAAGCCCTTAACAATAGCATTAAGCATAACAGAATCTGAAGAGTAACCATCTTTCTTCACTGACAAAAACAACTCATCAAATTCATCCAACAACCCTTCTTTAATAAGGCCTTTCATCATTATAGTGTATGTTACAACATCGGGTGACACTACATCATTTGCAAGAATAGAGTTAAAGAGATCCCTTGCTGCATTAACCTTACCAACTTGAAACATTCCTTCAATTAAAATATTGAAGGTCCTAGCTTCCAGTTTTTCCTTCTGACATGATATGGTGTTGAACAGATTCATGGCCTCATCAACAAGGTGATTTTTACAAAGTCCATGTAAAATTATATGATAGGTGTGGAGTTCTAGGGAAGTTCCAGAAGCAATCATTTTATCTTGTATTTCTTTTGCGTCAGCAACTCTTCCAGCTTGGTATAATCCATTTAACATAATATTGTAAGTAGCAAGTGTTTGTTGCAATCCCTTACAAGGCATCTCATCAAAAAGGTGTCTAGCTCTATCAACCTTTCCACACATACAAAAGCCATTGATCAAGATGTTGTAAGTAACTGTACTTGGTTTATGACCTCGTGAGAGCATTAGCTCAAAAACTTTAAATACTTTACTTGTTTCTTGTATCAGGCAAAGCCATCCATTAAGGTAGTGTATGTTACTACATCGGGCTCCAAACCTCTTTGAATCATGACATCTAATAATTTATAAACTTTTCCGACCATTCCTTCTTTACACAAAGCATCAATTATCATGTTGAAAGTCACAACATCAAGTTCAATCCCTTGACCCTTCATTTCCTCGAGCAATCTAGAAGTTACTTCCCATTTTCCTAAATTTAGAAATCCTGAAATCAAAGTGGTATAAGTGATTATATTAGGAGAGAAACCTTGAGTTACCATTTGACGGAAGATATCTTTAGCTTCCTCCACTTTTTCGATTTTGCAAAGTCCATCAATCAAAGTGGTATAAGTGATAATATTAGGAGAGAGACCTTGAGCTACCATTTGACGGAAGAGATCTTCAGCTTCCTCCACTTTTCTGATTTTGCAAACTCCATCTAATAAAATATTGTAAGTAATAGTGTCCGGCTGCACTCCTTCTTGTTGCATTTTCTTGAACACATCCATAGCCTCATCTACCTTCTGGTTCTTACTGTACCCATCAATCAAAACATTGTAAATACGGACGTCGTGCCTTAGACCCTCACGAGACATAGAACTGAGTAACTCATCCACCTTCTCGAACCTGCCTTCAAGACAGTATCCATGCAGTAGTACATTATATGTGATTTTAGTGGGTTTCTCACCTCTTTCAACCATCAAATTGAGTAGCTTATGCGCTTCAATCGTTTTCCCCTGCTTGCAAAGATAATCCATCAACGTGTTAAATGTTACAGCATCTGGTGCCAGTCCTCTATCGACCATCTCTTTAAAGATTCCGCTGGCCTCTTTCCAGCGACCAAGAACCAAATGGCCTCTAATAATGCTATTGTACGTAAAAACACTCGGTTGGATTCCCATGCTGACCATCTCCTCGAACAGCTCAGAAGCGCTACTCATATTTCCTTGTCTGCAGCGAGCGTTGATGACTGTAGTGTAAGTGACCACATTGGGTTTGGTATTCATTTTCCAGAGTACATCGATTGCCAAGTCCATGTTTCCGCTCTCGCAGTGACCCTTTATGACAGTATTATAAGATACAACGTCTGGCACAAAACCCAACTGAGGCATTTTGTCGAGCAACTGGGCTGCTTCGCTGTAACTCTTCTCGACACAGAGTCCATTGAGCAGAGAGTTGAGGATGATCATGGTGGGACTCCAACCGCGTCTGAGCATGCATGCGAAGACGGCGAAGGCGAGGTCTGCATTGTTGGACCGGCCGCAGAAGTCGATGAAGATGGCGTAGGTGATGGTGTCGGGAGAGGTGCGGGTACGGTTGAGCTTGTTGAGCAAGGAGAAGATGGTCGGGAAGAAGTTGGAGGAGGATATTGGCTGGTTGTTCTTACGAGTAATGGAGGTGAAGAGGATGTTGTAGGTGGAGACGTCGGGTTTGGGCTTGGCAGCAGTCAATTTGTCGAACAGATGGAGTGCCTCTTCCATGCATAGGTGCTTCTCCGAGCGACAGCGTTCTATGACCAGACGTTCTATACAACGTCTTGCTGCATTGGAAAGGGGGGAAGAAGACGATGATGATGGAGTGGGTTTCTTCATTCCTTCTTCAGAGGGGTGTGTATGTCAAGGGGAAAGGGAACAGCGCTCTGTTAGTTACATGGGCATCTTATTGTGAGAAACTGGAGCCATAGTGGAAACCTTGAGTTGTGCGTGCAGGTGTTTATTTAGTGGCCATATTCTTTTATGTATAATTGCATTTGTATCTCCAAATTGTATTATTTTTCTTTATGTGTCATCTGACACGATGGTTAATGTGATAGCTAACATAATAATTTTTAAAATTAAAATTAATATTAATATTAACATTACATTAAAAAAATGGGATGATTAATTTTTTGACTTAAAATTTGACATGTCGGCTTTTAGATGCCACATAATGCTATTTAATATGCCGCGACAACTTGGAGATACGAATAATATTACTCCTCTTTTATTCACTTAGTAAATTGCTCATGGCTATTAACCAGCTCTATGGCAAAATATGAGTATTTATAAAGGCGCTACAAAACTTACTCAGGGCTACCCATTTTTATTTATTTATTTACAAGTTTGTCACTCAATGTTTTTTACTCGGAACTGCCCAAAATACATAATGGACTGTCAAAACTTTTGACAGTCCTAAATGAACAACATATTTTTTTAGGACTGTCACAATTTTTTACACTTCTACTAATATACTGGACTGTCAAATTTTTTGACTGTCCTAAAGAAAAATATGTTGTTCATTTAGGACTGTCAAAAAATTTGACAATACTTCTAATAGGTTTTGTGCCACTTATTATAACATTCATAAATCCTAGATCCAGTCAGGACTATAAATTTTTTCTATAGTCTTGTATGTTGTTAGGACTATAAAAAAATTCTATAGTCATGTATGTTGTCAGGACTTTAAAAAATTTATATAATCCTGTATATTGTCAGTACTGTAGAAATTTGTACAGTTCTGTATATTTTCTACAGTCCTGTGTAGAAAATTTATACAGTCCTGAATCTTTCCAATCACGACTGTCGGCGGAAATTCGAAGTTCGAAATCCTAAAATAGGTTCAAAACTTTAGAAATCCATCGAAAGTTCATCCTAAACCTATTTTATGTTACTACACTATGATATTTGGGCATTAAAAAGGATTGGGAAGAAGTTTAGGGTTTTGAAGTGAAGGAATGAGGAAAATGATTTTGAAGAGAAAGAAAGAAAGTAAAAGTTAGACTGTTTGAATTTAGAGGAATTGGGGGGAGGAGGGGGGCTGCATGTAGTAAGTTTTTTTACTGCCCTAATTAAAAGTTCCACAAAACTGGGCTAGTCCTGAGTAATTTGTGTAGTGCCCTAATAAAAACTCCAAAATAATGGCAACTCGCTAGGCCTTCAGTGTCTAATTTGTGGATTATTTGGAAAACTTATCTGAATGTCATAGTAGGGATCTATAGGGAAGTATTTGAATATCACAATATGAGTTGTCATAACACCTACTAACATACTGCAATGCATTTCATCAGGCTAATTGTAACTTATCTAATAGTTATTCAACAATGCTTTGTTTCCAAAATCATATTATGTTCATCTCTCATTTAACAAGAATTAAATCTCATCTTTTTCGTCCTTATTTTGTTTTCTTAGAATTCACCTGCCTCCAAATTCTTCATTTATGCTTGATCTTTAATTCGCAATTGTCAAGGAAATTCTTGAAAAAGAAAATCCTGACATGTATGGTCTATGGGAGATAAGATTTAGATTTCTATAGACATTAATTTTAGTTCCTAATGGCTTCATGATGTTGTATTTGTTGGATCATAAAGAATTAGCAAATGTTTAAAATCTTTAATATTATTGATGTTTAATTTACCTATGTTATTATAATCATTCCAGATGCAACTCTTGGTGCTAAGTAGGAATGGTGAAATAAAATATTACTGAAATAGTTGCTCCAGCTAAACATGCATATCAAACTTGGTTGTGCCCAAAAGTTGAAGTTGTCTACATTATTGTAGTTCTTTGGAGAGATAATCTTACTAGGGTTGCAACTTGCCACCGTCTTTGAAAGTATCACACTTCAATCGCATTCTTCTCGTGACAGATTGAACCAGCTTACAGCTTACGTGCATCATGACTAGGTTCACTTGTTGAAGTGGTTACGCTAGATGTACACATGAGACTCGAACAAGCAATGGAGAATGTAACCACATGATGCTTAGAAGAAGACACGTAATAAAATGATATGTGTTATTGATTTCGTTGTTTTTGGAGCTTGTAAGTGCAAAATTAGAAAATTTTGGAGAGATTGACTCCTCAATGACAATTCATCATATTGCCAAGACATGAGGGAGTAGAAATCATGAATATATGGATCTCCTTATCAAGCATCATGAAAGTCTTGATTCAATTTGTACTCATGAGTTGCTCTGTTTAGACATGCATGTGATTGAGAGATAACTGCTACTAACTAGATTTGACTCAATTCTTCTCAACTAAAAAAAACCAATCGAAGGAGTTTAAACATTTGACAACATGTTCCGCAATCTTTCTCAACACTATTAAGTGCTAAACAACAACAACACAACAATTTTCTCAGCTTCTAAATGAACAACATTGAGATAAAAGATTATAGTTGTCACGCCCCGATCCCGCAGAGTCCTTTCATCCTCGCTTTGGACTCTTTGAGAAGCCACAATTCATTCCATTTCATTTGAAGCATACAAGGGACTATTCAATTCAAGCACGATGACTATTCATTTCTGTGGAGTGCGCAGCGTGTCTCATGAGCATAATCATTTCTTTGTTCAAGCAACTCTTAGGGACAATTATAAGCACGATATCATATCTTTTCTTTAAAGGGGACATGGCACTTCTTTGTAACGGATAAATCTCTGCAGGCAATTCATATAGCAAACTCAAGCAATACATATGTATCACTTTTTCAGTAATTCTTACCATAGCCGATGGTCCATCCCTGCACAAGACAAGGATTAGCATAAACAGATAAAACCAACATTATTAATTCCTGTTCGTCTCTGCATTATTAACTTTTAGCAAAACATTTTCCGACTCATACAGACTGGACTGGCAGATGTGACTCTTGGATTCATCTCATCGCTATTAGACATAACATTCCCGAGGTGTAGCATTTACCTCACATAACATTCTCGAGGTGTAGCATTTACCTCGTACAACATTCCCGAGGTGTAGCATTTACCTCAGGGTACTATCACAATCACTTTACAATATGTACAAGTTCGTCTGTACATGACCAGCATTCAGAACATCTTTGAGGGACAAGCAATCATTAATCTACTTGGAACATAATAACAGTTTTATGCAGATATAGCATGTCGTGTTATCTTTGAACACATACCAGTTTGGGACATATAAGTAATCTCTTTTCTTTTCTTATTAGCATGGCAACAGTTCATTGATTAAATGTAACATCTCTACTTTAGCATGGTAACATCTCGTTTGATTTAACATAGCAAACATCCATTTCTTTTTATTAGGCAATAATCTTTCTTTAGCATACAGGCATCAGTTTGTTTCTTATTAGCAGGCAACAATTCTTTTTAGCATAAAGGTAATCTCTTTTCTTGTTCTTAGCATGGCAGCATGTGGACTCTCTTATAAACATACTCAATGATTTACCATCTTGTTATTAGCAATAACATTCAATCAAAAACTCAGATTCTTATTAGGCATAAGCGAATCAGCAAATGAGACTTCGTCCACTCACCTAGATCAATTGTCTTCTGTTGCAGAGCCAGCAAATCTGATCTTTCTGTCTATCTAGTGCCTTCGTGAAGCGGGACACTACATAATTACCCACCGAGAAAAAGTTTTGTCCTCGAAACTTAAGGAGAAACTTACGATATCCATAGCAGCGATAGTCCTCATCCTTCGTCATTATCAATCCATAAAACTCTCAATTCAGATCATATCAAACTCTTGTTCAATAAAGCATTTCAATCTCAATCCATTAAATCGATAAAACATATGTCTGCATCATAAAAATATATACGGACTTATTGTATGGAATGTTCATCTCATTATTGATATCGAATAGGCACAGGAATTTCGATCAGAAGAACATGTTCGAATTTAATTAAATCAAAATTGGCCAGAGAATCGTGTTGCTCTGATACCACTTTATCACGCCCCGATCCCGCAGAGTCCTTTCGTCCTCGCTTCGGACTCTTTGAGAAGCCACAATTCATTCCATTTCATTTGAAGCATATAAGGGAATTCAATTCAAGCACGATGACTATTCATTTTTATGGAGTGCGCAACGTGTCTCATGAGCATAATCATTTCTTTATTCAAGCAACTCTTAGGGACAATTATAAGCACGATATCATATATTTTCTTTAAAGGGGACATGGCACTTCTTTGTAACGGATAAATCTCTGCAGACAATTCATATAACAAACTCAAGCAATACATATGTATCACTTTTTCAGTGATTCTTACCATAGCCGACGGTCCATCCCTGCACAAGACAAGGATTAGCATAAACATGATAAAACCAATATTATTAATTTCGGTTCGTCTCTGCATTATTAATTTTTAGCAAAACATTTTTCGACTCATGCAGACTGGACTGGCAGCTTTGACTCTTGGATTCAGCTCGTCGCTATTAGACATAACATTCCCAAGTTATATCATTTACCTCACATAACATTCCCGAGGTATAACATTTACCTCGTACAACATTTTCGAGGTGTAGCATTTACCTCGTACAACATTTTCGAAGTATAGTATTTACCCCAGGGTACTATCACAATCTCTTTACAGCATGTACAAGTCCGTCTGTACATGACCAGCATTCAGAACATCTTTGAGGGATAAGCAATCATTAATCTCCTTGGAACATAATAACAGTTTTATGCAGTGTCACGACCCGCACCCGCTTTTCGGATACGAGACGTGTCCAAGCCAGCCTACGTCGCAGAGTCGGCGGTAGAACGTTGTCACAGCCAAGATGCTCAAAATCATAAAATACAACTTTTATTGCTCATTTACATTATTTAAATCAAATCTGCAAATTATTACAAGATTTTACAACTTCATATTTGCTAGAAAATACAATATCTCACAAATAAAAAAGATAACTAATTCAACTATCTAGGTTGACCTCAGCATACCCATGCCTTCCAAATGCTAAGAGTGATCGCGGCTAAACATTAAAAATGTTGGTTTCCAGTCAGGAATTGAACGAGTACATTCTCACAACAGAATCAATAAATGACGAAATCCATAAATCTGTAATAATATTGAGATACATGATAAGGGATAAACAGAAAATTATGGTAGGAATAATGCAAGTAAAAGTAGAAAGACATGGTACACAAGACAAGCAATGACAAAAAACTGTTTAATGTAGCAAGACTATATCTAACAAGTGATTTGAAATACATTTTCGACATGTAAACGGCTACGGGTTAAATCCGGCACCCTGCACGTGAGTTGTGCGACTGATATTAGGCAAGAATAGACTTTTGGGATATTTTTGGATATGTTTACATGTCTACTAATGTACTTCCCCGCCCGACTAGTACCCATGGATTCAAACAGGTCACGAACACGAAAATACATTGATCACGAACAACATGCAAGAATCCATAACTACTATCTCGTGTGACAAGCGTGTCAAGAATCAACGTGATATCAATGTAAAATATTATTAAAGACAAGAAGTATAAAGATAATCAAATATGAAAACTATCAGAGATGACCGACTATGATGGTAACGGTCTTGTGGGAGTAGATAGAGTATTTTTCTCGTGTCGAATCGTAGTTAGTGGTAAAGAGTTTTTCGCTAGATTAATAGAATTTTCGATGGCCGACTATGATGTAGTCCTAGGAATGGATTGGTTGAAGGATCAGTATGCAAGAATAGACTGTTATTTCAGCAAGATTATTTTTGGTATTCCAGGCGAACCGGAGTTTTCATGTTTCAGAGGCAAAGTAGAACCTTCTTCCCCAGTATTGCATATGGCAGTAGCAACAGCAGTTCAATTTCCCAGAGTAGTAGAAGAGTTTTCTAATGTATTTTTCGAAGAGCTTCCAGGCATGCCCCCAGAGAGAAATAGAGTTCACCATCGATTTGCTTCCAGGGACGGCACCAGTATCAGAGAGAGTCTACAGGATGACGCCATCAGAGTTGGAGATCTTGTACAAGATGATTGAAGAGCTCAGAACCAAGGAATTCATTCGTGCTAGTGGATCGCCTTGGGGAGCCCCAATGCTTCTTGTGAAAAAGAAGGATGGTACGTCAAGATTATGTGTTGATTTTCGTACCTTGAACTCTGTAACAATCAAGAACATGTATCCTCTACCAAGGATAGATGATCTGTTCGATCAACTCAGTGGAGCTGCTGTATTTTTGAAGATTGACTTACGATTAGGATACCATCAGATCAGAGTCAGAGAGCAAGATATCCCGAAGACAGCATTCAGATCAAGATATGGACATTGAGAGTTCCTTGTTATGCCATTTGGAGCGACCAATGCACCAGCCGTATTCATGGACCTCATGAATCGTATCTTCATGCCCTATTTGGACCAGTTCATGGTAGTATTTATAGACGACATCTTGGTCTATAGTAAGAGTGAAGCGGAGCATGAGCAGCATCTCCGTGTAGTCCTTCAGATTCTTAGAGAGCATCAGTTGTATGCGAAGTTCAGTAAATGCGAGTTCTGACTTGATCGTATTTCGTACCTAGGACATATTATCACCAGAGGTGGGGTGGAAGCTGACCTCCAGAAGATAGTAGCTATAGAGATATGGCCAGTTCCTAGCACCGTCGTAGAAGTTCGAAGTTTCCTAGGATTGGCCGGCTATTACCAGAGGTTCGTATCAGATTTTGCTCGGATTTCAGCACCCATGACTCAGTTAACCCGCAAGGATGTGCAGTTTGCTTGGACGGCAGAGTGTCAGATTTCGTTTGAGAAGTTGAAGCAAGGATTGATGACGGCTCCCATTCTCACGCTTCCAGATGGAACTGGAGAATTTTTCGTTTATTGTGACGCTTCCGGCAGAGGATTGGGATGCGTCTTGATACAACATGGTAAGGTAGTAGCTTATGCGTCACGTCAGCTTCGTGATCATGAGAGAAATTACCCAACCCATGACTTAGAATTAGCAGCTATAGTTTTCGCACTTAAGTTGTGGAGGCATTACTTGTATGGAGATCGGGTGGAGATCTTCACCGACCACAAGAGCCTTAAGTATGTGTTTACTCAGAAGGATCTCAACATGCGTCAGAGGAGATGGCTAGAGCTACTTGTGGATTACGATATCAACCTGCAGTATCATCCAGGGAAGGCCAACGTTGTTGCAGATGCATTAAGCAGAAGAGCCAAAGTTTATTTCCTAACAGCACAGCCAGAGTTGTTAGCGGATCTTCAGAAGATGGGTATTGATGTTGTTCTTTCCACCAATGGGGCATTGATGGCCAACATACAAGTTCAATCTAGTATAGTTGAGAGGATTAAGATGGCTCAGTCAGCAGATTCTAAGCTTTAGCGACTTAGAGCAGAGTGTAAAACAGGACGAAGACCAGAGTTATGCATTCACGAAGATGGTACACTCCGACATGGAAGGCATCTTTGTGTACCTAGTGGTGATATCAGACAAAAGATCATGGCAGAAGCTCATAGTTCACAGTATTCAATGTAGGAACCCTAGAGGGGGTGAATAGGGTCAAGCTAACTAATCAAGCACTTAGCACAAGCAAATTGGCAATTTAAAAATATAAGTGCAAGAGAAGAAGCAAACACAATACCGACACCCAATATATCCTGATATCCTCCTAAGAGGCAGTCCAGTCCCGGAACTCTCTCCGGCTTTAATCCACTATTTGAACAAATAGTTACACACGAGTTTGGATCCGAAGAACTCGCCAACTTCTTACACAAGAGCTTTAATCCGAAGGGCTCTCCGACTTCAACCGAGAGTTTGGATACGAAGACTCTCCAACTTCAACCTTTCACAATAGGTTTTGATCTCCTTATACAATAGGATGAAGATCTCACTTTTCAACTCAATAACTCTAACACAATTGTAGATGGCAAATGAAGGCTTTGTAGAGTTGTATGTGGATAAGCTTTGGTGGTTTAGAAATTTTTAGGCTCAAAACATCAACCTTGAAAGAAGGGGTTCAAGGCTATTTATAACCAAAGCAAAGGAAAGTGCAATAATGCAACTTTCACAGGCTGACGGATCATCCGCCGGATTTTTGCGGAAATCCGCCGGATCATCCGCCTGTATAGTCCAACGGCTACAAATAGAGCCGTTCGGATCAATCCTTCGTAAAATCCGACCGTTGGAATACAAACGGTCATATGGCGGAAAATCCGCCGGATTTCAGCGGAAGTCCGTCGGATAATCCGAACACTCACAGAAGGTATTCTGTGAGACCATTCGGATCTTCCGTCGGATTTTCGCGAAGATCCGCCGGATCATCCGCCAGGATTCCGAAGATTGTCCTGGGTTATTATCTACCCTAGCTTTCGATTTTGCCATCCATTTCTTGTGTTTACAATTATTTCTAAGACTCATTACAGACTCCAGATATATTATAGCAGGTACAGGCTTCTTCAGAGTCTTGAAATGATGAAGGCATGGCTTGGCTTCTTCCTTTAATAGGTGCTGGCTTTTTCCCTTGGCGGCAGCTGTCCAAAGATATCCAGTTTGTAAAAACTGAATACCTTTCGGGGGCTTCGCCCCCGAACCTCCGACGAGGGGCGCTGCCCCCTCGACCCTCGTCCGCTGACCGGGCAGCGGAACCCCCAGTGCGAGGCTCCAGAGATGTCGTCGGGTGGTTCAGAGAAATCTTGTGGGATCCGTCGTCTTTGGCCCACCATGATTTCTTCATTGCATATGTCCACATTGATCTTGCTTATTGCTTTTCTGCATGTACATGTTAGACGAACAAAGTAATATACATGTAGCAAGTATGATAAGATAAAGCACATTAGGACTATGCAAAGTTTAAGTATAAGTGCTAAGGTGATAGCATAAATGTTAGTGATATCATAATGATTAAACTTAATTGAATGACCACAATCAAAAATATAGTTTTGATTTTGGCGACCAAAGTAAGTTTAAGATAGATAAGCTCATATCACTAATATGTAAACCAATAGGCACATATCACCAAAGGTATAAGTATAAGTAGAAATGCTTTTAGCGATAGTATGAAGATTAGTGATAGTGAAGTGCTAAACTTAACATATTAACCATATTCAAAAACATGATACAATCATTGGGCCAACATTCAATTCATCTTGGTGGTACGAAGATGTATCATGATATTCGCCAGCATTTCTGGTAGAATGGCATGAAGAAGGAGATAGCCCGATTTGTCTCTTGTTGTTTAGTTTGCCAACAAGTTAAAGCTGAACATTAGAGGCCAGCTGGACTTCTTCAACCTTTAACGATCCCATAATAGAAATGGGAGCATATTACCATGGATTTTGTAACTGGGTTTACCTAGATCCCCAGGTGGAAGAGATGCTATCTGGGTTATAGTTGATCGTCTCACAAAGGTAGCTCATTTTCTCTCCTTCAGAGTTGGTCAGTCGACGGATCAGCTTGCAGAGATGTACCTCAGGTAGATTGTCAGATTGCCTGGGATGCCAGTTAGTATCATATCAGACAGAGATTCAAGATTCACATCGTACTTTTGGCGGAGTCTTCAAGAGAGCTTGGGGACTCGTCTCAAGTTCAGTTCAGCTTATCATCCGCAGACAGATGGTCAGTCAGAGCGCACGATACAGTCTCTTAAAGATATGTTGCGATCTTGTACGCTCAACTTCGATGGTTCATGGGAAGATCACCTGCATCTCGTGGAGTTCTCTTATAACAACAGTTTCCAGACAGTATCCAGATGGCACCCTTTGAAGCACTGTATGACAGAAAGTACAGATCTCCTTTAGCTGGGATGATATAGGCGAAAGGCAGATGCTTGATCCAGAGATGATTACGCAGACAATCGAGGTGGTCAGACAAGTCAGATATTATCTTCGAGTTGCCCAAGATCGCCAGCGCTATTGGGCCGATTCTCATCGACGACCCCTTGAGTTTTCAGTCGGCGACCACGTATTCCTTAGGATCTCGCCTACCCGTAGCGTTATTCGTTTCGGCGTAAGGGGAAAGCTTAGTCCTAGGTATGTAGGGCCGTTCGATATTCTTGAACGAGTAGGTGATGTGTCCTATCATCTCGCTCTTCTACCGTTGTTACGTGAGGTACATGACGTATTCCAAGTATCCCAATTACGACAGTACAACCCGGATCCGAGCCATGTCCTTGATCATTCGAAATTGGTTATTGGTACCAACCTTTCGTATGAGGAAAGGCCCGTATCCATATTGGACCGAAGAGAGAAGGTACTCAAGAACAAGACTATTAGTTTAGTCTGTGTCGCTTGGGGTCACCACTCTTTAGGTGAGTCAACGTGGGAGCATGAGGATGATATCCGATCGCGATATCCACACCTGTTTAACTCATAAGGTATAATGTCTCTCTTATGTCTTATGCTTTTACTTCCTTGCTTGCATAAATGATTGCTTGATTGACTGCTAGTCGTAGATTGCCCGTGTTAGATTAGCTTGTCCTGATATCTCTAGCCTCTTGATTAAATTTCGAGGACGGAATTCTTTTAAGGTGGGTAGAGTTGTCACATTCGTTTTTCGTTATACGTATTTTCAGTATACGTGTACGGGATTCTGACCGTACCATGACTTGTCATTTGCTAGCTAATCTTGGTTTAATCTTGTTTAAATTCATCATGGCATGTATTGACTTGGTTTGGTTTATTTTGGTTTAATTTGGTTAGACCCTCCTTGGTTCATCATGATAAACCATCCTTTATAACTCACCAACCCTTTCTCTCTCTCTTCATTATTTCTTCTTCTTCTTCATTTACTCCTCTCCACCTACACCCAAGAGTCCTAGGCAAGTGCAACTTGCTTCATGATGGATCTCAAGTTGTCACGCCCCAGTTCTAAATAATCGGATAGGGAACACGTGGCATGCCAGTTGTATAATCTAGCATAGCTAAACCCAATTTAATGGACTATGATTCGATTGTAGTATGCTGAAGTATAACCAACAAGTAACATCATAGGCAGGTAAACTAGTCTCATCCATGAAATAATGTAATAGATAACTGAATGGAAAATCATCAGTGCCACAGAATCCAAATGTCAACTATGGCTAGAGGAGAATAATCCACTAAAAGTAAATGAGTACATCTGGAATGAAATGAAGTAGCAAAAAGAAATAAACAGAATACTGGAAATGGAACCCACGTCTGAAGATGTAGCTAGCCTCCAGAGGATCAAGGCTGCGGCTCCACCTCAAAGTCGTCGTCAACAAGTCCCTCTACTCCGTAATCAGCCGGGAATAAGTGCTCGTCAAGCTCTGGAAAAGATACCAGGTCCTCAGAGGGACATAACAAATACACAGGAAAATGACATGCAAGAATATACTGAGCAGTAATGTAAAAGTAACTAATAAGAATGCCACCCAGTATTTCCCTAACCAAACAAGGACAGGAAATACAAGAAAGCAATAAGGTGTTCTAGCCATCTATGTGTAAATGCACTCGAGACATCTCTAGTGGCACACGAGAGGGGGAGAAGAAGAAGAAACTGCCACCAAGCATTCTACGGTTTGAGAAACGAGGGGCTACGAGCATCCAGCGTACATTGGAAACAGAATTCTCATACACCACTAGTAGACTCTCCACACCCAATGTACTCGTACCGTATACACGGTACGAACAATATGCAAGACGTCATAGTAAATATAGTACAACTAAACCAAACTGCTAACAGACTCAAGATCATATGTTAAGGGCCAGTCAACACAGAACCTCTGCACTCAACTCACTCATATGTGATACGTGTCTGAGTTAGTGTCAAGTTTATACTAACTCTATACAAGATAGTCATCAATGGAGACGAGTGCACACAATAGTAATAACTGGTCAAATGTAAATACTGTATAGTAAATGTCAAGCAAGGTGTACTTGTCTGTGTCCAGCAACTGAGTATCCGGGTCCAAAGTAGAGTCCGAGTCCCGAGAAGAAAATAATCCTAAACAAAATTTATCTCTAATTAATTACTAATTAAACAAATTAAACACTTCATTTAATTGCTAAGTAATCTTTAATTTAAATTACTCTATTACTACTAGCTAACTAGTATCAATAATTATGAATAATAATTATACAATAATAAGTATGTAAACCATACTTAATATCATACCATTTATATTCTGAAATTTATACACAACCAAATATTTAATCATTAATTGATTAATTTATTATAATTAATTAACCAACCAATTTAATACACATATGTACACACAATTCCTAATAATACTAACAAAAATAGTAAAAATCCTTAAAAATCATTTTTAGTCTATTTTAATAATAAACTAAATAAAATCAGAATAATAAATATATATTATATATATATTTTACAGAAAATGAATTATTATCATTAAACTATTTATTAAATAACTAGTTGGATAATAACAATAAGTACTTAATAATTCTAAATAAATCCAAATAAATAACCACAAACCTTAAATTTAATAATTAAAACTAAATTCACAGTTGTAACACAAAATTAATAATTATTTAAATTAATAAATAATTATTACACAATTTATTACATAAACCTAAACATGATTTTCCAAATTACTTTTAAGTCTTAAAAATTCGTAAATATATTTAAAATATATAAAATAAATTCCTAAATACCCTAATTACACATTTCTAACAGAATCTTATCACTTCACAAAATTACAACATTTATATAATTAATAACAATTAATTATATAATATATTCAACTTATGTAATAAATCTAGAAATTACCCAACTAAATCTAAATAATTATAAATAATAATAAATAAATATTGGAATTATTTTTATACAGAATAATATACTATTACAAACATTTTCTATTCAAACAATATTATTTAATTACTAACCAATTAAATAATATAAATTAAAAACGGTATTTAATAATTAGTTTGATTATTACAAAACTTCCAAGAAAAATCTAAATAAAATATTTTAAAAACCAATAAAATACTGGAAAAATTTCCATAACTAACTTTATAATTAAATCTATAATTTCCATATAATTTATGTTATTTATTTATTTACCAATTAAATAATATGCATCAAACGGAATTAATTAAACAGTTTTAATTCACTGTTTTTCACATAAAATAATTATAAATTTAATTCTAAAAATTCTGGAAAAATTATTTTACAATACTATATTAATTATACAAACTTTTTCATGTACAAAGTTTTATCTAATTCGTGATCAAAATATTACATAAAAATTAAAACAGTAAACACATTTAATTAATTACTAGCATTGAAACTTCATAATTAAATATAAATAAATACTAATAATTAATATTAATTCATACAAAAATTAGGGTAGAACCCCTACATAATTACCAATGATTTTCGACATTTAGATCTAATTATTCATCCATTTATTCATCATAACAATCAATACAAAACTGAATAGTCAGAATTTAAATACTAAAACTTGGTTTAAAGCATGCTAAGAGGATTTAATCCACGGGACAGCGCCACGGGGGGGTCGGGGTTACCTCGCCACGCCGCAGGGGGGTGGAACGCCGCGAGGGGGCCGCCGGATCGGGGTCGGCCGGGCTGCAGTGCGCGCGGGGGGGCGCCGGCTGCTACACGCGGGCGCGGGAAGCGCCGCGTCTCGTCGTCGACGGCGGGGCTCCGGGTAAGGGGGAAGAAGATAGGCGCAGAAGAGGAGGAGGGGCTGGTTGTTTGATGGGGAGAGGTGGAGTTTGTGTGGAGGCAAGTTTAGGGTTAGGGTTGAGAGTGATTAGGTTCTCCTATAAGAATATATATATGGGAATGAGATCCAAATGAATAGGTCCCTAATGGGTTGGGCCTAGGTTAAGGTTAAATTAAGGATTGGGTTTAGTTGCTAAAAATTTTAACACCAAAACTATTCAAGCTTATATATATAATCTAATAGTAAACCAATAAATAGTAACACTATATATATATATATATATATATATCATATACTTCTAAACTTTATCAATAATTTAATAATTAGTGTAAAAGCATTTATTTAACAATTAACATTATTTAGTAACAAATAAATATTAATAAAAATAAAAAAAATATTTTGAGGAATTTTACATTCTCCCCAACTTATTAAAATTTCGTCCTCGAAATTGAAAACAAGCTGGGATTAAAAGAAAACATACAATTATAATTCTAAATCTAGGAAATTTACAAACTAAATTAAGCAAAATCTAGAGAGTGAATATTAGCAGAATTAAGTCATACCAGACGCCTCACGAAGGTATGGATAATGCTCCAGAATAGAATCTTCCCGCTCCCAAGTCGATTCGCCCGGAGAATGGTGTTTCCACGCAACTCGGACTAGTCGAATGGTCTCCCCCTTCAACACTTTCTCTCTGCGGTTAGGATCTCCACAGGCTGCTCCTCGTAGGACAAGGTCGATCCCACGGTGATCTCTGAATGATCAAGTATGTGCTGCCATATACTTTCTCAACTGGGAGACATGAAATACGTCATGGACGCCTTCCAATGACTGCGGAAGTGCCAATCTGTATGCAACCTCGCCAACTTTCTCCAACACATCGAATGGTCCGATGTACCTTGGGCTGAGCTTTCCTCTGACTCCAAATCTGATTGTACCTCTAGTCGGGGAGATTCTTAAGAACACATGATCTCCTTCCTTGAACTCAAGAGGTCGCCTATGAGTGTCTGCCCACTGTTTCTGCCGGTCCTGTGCTGCTCGTAGATGCCCCTGAATCTTTTTGACTGTATCTACTGTACGAGTCACTAACTCTGGTCCCAATATCTGTCTCTCGCCTACATCACCCCAATATGCTGGCGATCGACGCTTCCTTCCGTACAATGCTTCAAAAGGGGCCATCCGGATACTTGCCTGGCAGCTGTTGTTGTAAGAAAACTCTTCCAAATGCAAGTGATCCTCCCAGGATCCTCCAAAATCCAACATGCAAGCTCTCAACATGTCCTCTAACGTCTGAATGGTACGCTCTGACTGCCCGTCCGTCTGAGGGTGATAAGCGGTGCTGAACTTCAGTCTTGTGCCCAGACTTTTCTGCATGCTCTTCCAGAAGTGCGATGTGAATCTCGTATCTCGATCAGAGACTATACTGACTGGTACTCCATGTAATCGCACTATCTCCTTCATATATAGGTCTGCCAATACCTCTGTAGATTGCCCCACTCAGAATGGTATGAAATGAGCAGACTTCGATAATCTGTCCACAATCACCCAAACTGCATCTCGTCCAGCTGGGCTCCTCGGAAATCCCGTAACGAAATCCATAGTGATGTGCTCCCACTTCCACTCAGGTATCGGAAGCGGTTGCAACAATCCTGCAGACCTCTAATGCTCGGCCTTGACTTGCTGACACACTAAGCACTTTGCTACAAACCGTGCTATTTCACGCTTCATTCCATGCCACCAGTAGTGCTGTCTCAGGTCCCTGTACATCTTCGTACCTCCTTGATGAATAGAATAAATCGAGCTATGAGCCTCTGTCATCAGCTCCTGCCTGATCTCTCCATTAGGAACATAGAGGCGATCTCCGCACCTCAAGGTCCTATCTTCGTGAATCCTCAATCCAGTCTGCAGTCCTTGCTCTGTCCTCTGTCGAAGCCTCTGATATCTGGCATCTGGCGGTAAGGTCGCCTTGATCCGCTCTACCAACGAAGACTGAACCTGAATATTCATCATCTTTGTAGCTCCTCCAGGCCTAACAACTTCGATGCCCATCTTTTCCAAGTCATATAGCAACTCCTTCTGTGATGTCAAGAAATGTGCCATAGGCCTTCGGCTCAATGCATCTGCTACTGAATTCGCCTTCCCTGGATGGTACTGTAACTCAATATCAAAATCTGCCATTAACTCAAGCCAACGCCTCTGTCTCAAATTTAAATCCTTCTGAGTATAGACATACTTGAGGCTTTTATGATCTGTATATACCTCCACTGTTTTTCCATACAGATAATGCCTCCAAAGCTTCAAGGCAAACATCACCGCCGCAAGCTCTAAGTCGTGCGTGGGATAATTCTTCTCATGGGTCCTCAACTGCCGAGAACCATATGCAACTACCTTCCCATGCTGCATCAAGATGCATCCTAATCCCTTCCCGGATGCATCACTATAGATGACAAAACCTCCTGATCCCGATGGAATGGTCAAGACTGGTGCAGTAGTAAGGCGCTTCTTCAAATCATCAAAAGCAGCTTGGCACTCTTCCGTCCACTCGAACTTCTGATCCTTATGAGTCAACTTCGTCATGGGTTCCGCAATTCTTGCAAAATTCTCTACGAACCTCCGGTAGTATCCGGCAAGCCCCAGAAAACTTCGCACCTCTGAAACATCGGTTGGAGTTGGCCACGACTCCACTGCTGATATCTTCATCGGATCCACTTCTATGCCTTTCCCTGACATAACATGTCCAAGAAATGAAACATGATCTAGAAGAAATTCACACTTACTCAGCTTTACATACAACTTCTGATGCCTCAAGATCTCCAGCACCTTCCTCAAGTGATCCTCATGCTCTTCATGGTTCTTTGAATACACCAAAATGTCGTCGATGAATACTACGACAAACTTATCAAGATATTCATAGAATACTCTGTTCATTAAATTCATGAATACAGCCGGTGCATTTGTCAAACCAAAGGGCATTACCAAGAACTCGTAATGACCATACCGAGTCCTGAATGCCGTCTTCTGGATGTCTTCCTTCCGAACCTTCACTTGATGGTATCCCGATCTCAGATCAATCTTCGAGAATACCTGGGCTCCTGTCAGCTGGTCAAATAGGTCATCAATTCGGGGCAGGGATACTTGTTCTTGATCGTCACTAGCATTAAGAGCCCTATAATCAATGCACATGTGAACTGTTCCATCTTTCTTTGGCACAAACAAGACCGGGGCTCTCCAATGGTGATGCACTTGGTCTGATAAACCCCTTGTCTTGCAACTCCTGCAACTGCACCTTCATTTCATCCAGCTCCTTCTTCGTCAGTCGATAGACATTTGAAGAGATTGGTGCCGCTCCTGGTATGAGCTCAATGGTGAACTCAACCTCTCTATCGGGTGGTAAACCCGGCAGATCATCGGAAAAGACATCAGAAAACTCATCAATGATCGGTAGCGGGGCAACCTCCATCGCCATGCAAGCTCCATGATACTGAGATACTCCCTTCTCAATGCTTCCTCTCTGAAATTCAAACTCCGGCTGGCCTGGCGGTCTAAATATAGCACAACCCCTGTGGCAGTCCAATATAGCATGATATTGACTAAGCCAATCCATACCAAATACTATGTCGAAATTTGGCATAGGTAATACCAAAAGTCGAGCTCTCATCTCTCGGCCACATATAACTACCGAACAGGTTCTACATGAACTAGTCACAGGTACTATACCCCCACCAGTAATAATGTTCCAACTCTTAGGCATAGTAGAAGTAGCTATCCTATGCACAGCTACAAATCTAGATGATATAAATGATAGGGTGGCACCAGAATCAAATAGCACTGTAGCAGGCAATGAACCTACTAAAATAGTACCTGTGATAGCCTCACCTTCAGTTCCATCTTCCCCCTGAGTGAGAGCAAAAATCTGTCCTTGCTTCTTGTTTCCTGCCTGCTGCTTGGCTTTCTCAAACTGTGCTGACTGTGAAGGGAGTATAGGTTCTCTCTGCTGACCTCCTGATGCTGGTGGCTTCTGTCCTCCTGCTGGCACAATGGCTCCCTGAACTGGGCAATCTCGAGTCTGATGCTGGCTCGATCCACAAGCTAAACAAGTACCCAGCATCCTTCTGCACTCTCTCTGTAAGTGTCCCTTCCTGCCATAGAAATGGCAAGTCGGAAGCTCCTTAGACTGGTAGGGTCCAGTCTTCTGCTGATGCTGATGATGTCCCATAGGCCTCTTGATAGGACCTCCTTGCTGTGTCTTCGTCTGCACTGGCTGGTTCTTCTGCTGCTTCAGCTTCCCTTTGCTAATTGCCTCCTGAATCCTGGCCTCCGTCAGCAACTCAGCATAAGAGATTCGGGACTGAGAGCTAGTATAATGCTGTAGCTCCTGCCTCAGCCCGTTGTGAAATCTCTTGGCCTTCTCCAGATCATTGGGTATCAGCACCTCCCCATATTTGCTGAGTCGACTGAACTCCGAGTCATACTCGTCAACAGTCTTGTTCCCTTGCTCCAGATGCAGGAACTGGTTGTATAAGGCATTCTTCATAGTAGTAGGGAAGTACTTCTTATCAAAGAACTCTAGAAACTGTTCCCACGTCTGACGAGTACCCAACTGACGCTCCATAGAATCCCACCAGTGATGGGCATTCCCCTCCAGCTGAGTTCTTACGCCAGTCATCCATAAATCCTCAGGCAACTGAGATGCCTGCAATTTCTTTTTGGTGCTGGTGATCCAAGTAGTGGTCTCCTCCGGACTCTCGTTTCCCTTATAAGGTTTAGGGTCCATCTGCACGTAGTACTTCACTGAACCTACCCGTGCTGGTCTCACGGGAGCTAGTGTCGGAGCTGGTACAGGTGCTGGTGCTGTCATCCTCTCCATGGCTGTCAAGAATCCCTGTCTCATCTCAGCAGCTTCCCGTCTTTGCTCAGCTGCTTCTTGCCTCTGCTCTGCTGCTTGCTGTCTCTGTTCTTGCATCATCATGTGCATGAACTGAAACATCTGTGCCTGACTGTCTTGAGGCACAGCCGGGGGCACTCCATATGGTGTCTGAGGGTACTGCAGGGAGAGGAGGTGGTACCCCAGTCGGTTGTGCACCAACTGGCTGAGACGTCTGCCGTGGAAGCAAAGCGTGGGTTGGAACTACCCTCGCGGACTGATCATCCGTACCAGATGACTGGTTGTCTCTACCGGCAGCGGTACATCCACTCCTTAGATTCATGATTCTGCAGAGATAAGATAGAAGGAATTGAGAATAGGACGAAACAAACGAGATACAAAAGAATTTGTTCAAGGATAATCAAGAATGATATAGTCAAGTATGGATGAGACCTAATATTCTAAACCTAATTTGCAGGCTTGTTCAGTACAGTAGCGTAACCAAACAAATTTTGAGACCTGCATGGGACCACCACTAAAACATGTCACGCTCCAGTTCCAAATAATCGGATCGGGAACACGTGGCATGCCAGCTGTACAATCTAGCATAGCTAAACCCAATTTAATGGACTATGATTCGATTGTAGTACGCTGAAGTATAACTAACAAGTAACATCACAGGCAGGTAAACTAGTCTCATCCATGAAATAATATAATAGATAACTGAATGGAAAATCATCAGTGCCACAGAATCCAAATGTCAACTATGGCTAGAGAGAATAATCCACTAAAAGTAAATGAGTACATCTGGAATGAAATAAAGTAGCAAAAAGAAATAAACAGAATACTGGAAATGGAACCCACGTCTGAAGATGTAGCTAGCCTCCAGAGGATCAAGGCTGCGGCTCCACCTCAAAGTCGTCGTCAACAAGTCCCTCTACTCCGTAATCAGCCGAGAATAAGTGCTCGTCAAGCTCTGGAAAAGATACCAGGTCCTCAGAGGGACATAACAAATACACAGGAAAATAACATGCAAGAATATACTGAGCAGTAATGTAAAAGTAACTAATAAGAATGCCACCCAGTATTTCCCTAACCAAACAAGGACAGGAAATACAAGAAAGCAATAAGGTGTTCTAGCCATCTATATGTAAATGCACTCGAGACATCTCTAGTGGCACATGAGAGGGGGAGAAGAAGAAGAAACTGCCACCAAGCGTTCTACGGTTTGAGAAACGAGGGGACTACGAGCATCCAGCGTACATTGGAAACAGAATTCTCATACACCACTAGTAGACTCTCCCCACCCAATGTACTCGTACCGTATACGCGGTACGACAATATGCAAGACGTCATAGTAAATATAGTACAACTAAACCAAACTGCTAACAGACTCAAGATCATATGTTAAGGGCCAGTCAACACAGAACCTCTGCAATCAACTCACTCATATGTGATACGTGTCTGAGTCAGTGTCAAGTTTATACTAACTCTATACAAGGTAGTCATCAATGGAGACGAGTGCACACAATAGTAATAACTGGTCAAATGTAAATACTGCATAGTAAATGTCAAGCAAGGTGTACTTGCCTGTGTCTAGCAACTGAGTATCCGGGTCCAAAGTAGAGTCCGAGTCCCGAGAAGCAAATAATCCTAAACAAAATTTATCTCTAATTAATTACTAATTAAATAAATTAAACACTTCATTTAATTGCTAAGTAATCTTTAATTTAAATTACTCTATTACTACTAGCTAACTAGTATCAATAATTATGAATAATAATTATACAATAATAAGTATGTAAACCATACTTAATATCATACCATTTATATACTGAAATTTATACACAACCAAATATTTAATCATTAATTGATTAATTAATTATAATTAATTAACCAACCAATTTAATACACATATGTACACACAATTCCTAATAATACTAACAAAAATAGTAAAAATCCTTAAAAATCATTTTTAGTCTATTTTAATAATAAACTAAATAATATCAGAATAATAAATATATATTATATATATATTTTACAGAAAATGAATTATTATCATTAAACTATTTATTAAATAACTAGTTGGATAATAACAATAAGTACTTAATAATTCTAAATAAATCCAAATAAATCACCACAAACCTTAAATTTAATCATTAAAACTAAATTCACAGTAGTAACACAAAATTAATAATTATTTAAATCAATAAATAATTATTACATAATTTATTACATAAACCTAAACATGATTTTCCAAATTACTTTTAAGTCTTAAAAATTCATAAATATATTTAAAATATATAAAATAAATTCCTAAATACCCTATTTACACATTTCTAACAGAATCTTATCACTTCAAAAAATTACAACATTTATATAATTAATAAAAATTAATTATATTATATATTCAACTTATGTAATAAATCTAGAAATTACCCAACTAAATCTAAATAATTATAAATAATAATAAATAAATATTGGAATTATTTTTCTACAGAATAATATACTATTACAAACATTTTCTATTCAAAACAATATTATTAGTACTAACCAATTAAATAATATAAATTGAAAACAGTATTTAATAATTAGTTTGATTATTACAAAACTTCCAAGAAAAATCTAAATAAAATATTTTAAAAAACCAATAAAATACTGGAAAATTTTCCATAATTTACTTTATAATTAAATTTATATTTTCCATATAAATTGTATTATTTAATTATTTACCAATTAAATAATGCATCAAACAGAATAATAACAGTTTTGAGGGGTTTTACATTATTTAGTAACGATATAATAAATTAACAATTAACATTATTTAACAATTAAATATTATTTAGTAATTAGATAATAATATATACTTCTAAACCTTTATCAATAATTTAATAATTAGTGTAAAGCATTTATTTAACAATTAACATTATTTAGTAACGAAATAAATATTAATAAAAATTAATATATCATAACTTCTAAACTTTATCAATAATTTAATAATTAGTGTAGTAAAGCATTTATTTACACAATTAACATTATTTAGTAACGAATAAATTAATAAAAAAAAAAAAAATATTTTGAGGGGTTTTACATTCTCCCCAACTTATTAAAATTTGTCCTCGAAATTGAAAACAAGCTGGGATTAAAAGAAAACATACAATTATAATTCTAAATCTAGGAAATTTACAAACTAAATTAAGCAAAATCTAGAGAGTGAATATTAGCAGAATTAAGTCATACCAGACGCCTCACGAAGGATGGATAACGCTCCAGAAAAGAATCTTCCGCTCCCAAGTCGATTCGTCCGGAGAATGGTGTTTCCACGCAACTCGGACTAGTCGAATGGTCTTCCCCTTCAACACTTTCTCTCTGCGGTCTAGGATCTCCACTGGTGTCCTGTTGGACAAGGTCGGTCCCACGGTGATCTCTGAATGATCAAGTACGTGGTTAGGGTGCCAGCCATCTGCACATTTCTCAACTGGGAGACATGAAATACGTCATGGAAGCCTTCCAATGACTGTGGAAGTGCCAATCTGTATGCAACCTCGCCAACTTTCTCCAACACAATCGAATGGTCCGATGTACCTTGGGCTGAGCTTTCCTCTGACTCCAAATCTGATGTACCTCTAGTCGGGGAGATTCTCAAGAACACATGATCTCCTTCCTTGAACTCAAGAGGTCGCCTAGAGTGTCTGCCCACTATTTCTGCCGGTCTGTGCTGCTCGTAGATGCCCCTGAATCTTCTTGACTGTATCTACTGTACGAGTCACTAACTCTGGTCCCAATATCTGTCTCTCGCCTACATCACCAACATGTGGCGATCGATGCTTCCTTCCGTACAATGCTTCAAAAAGGGCCATCCGAATACTTGCCTGGTAGCTGTTGTTGTAAGAAAACTCTACCAAATGCAAGTGATCCTCCCAGGATCCTCCAAAATCCAAACATGCAAGCTCTCACATGTCCTCTAACGTCTGAATGGTACGCTCTGACTGCCCGTCAGACGGAGGGTGATAAGCGGTGTGAAACTTCAGTCTTGTGCCCAGACTTTCCTGTATGCTCTTCCAGAAGTGCGATGTGAATCTCCTATCTCGATCAGAGACTATACTGACTGGTACTCCATGTAATCGCACTATTTCTTCATATATAGGTCTGCCAATACCTCTGTAGATGCCCCACTCGAATGGTATGAAATGAGCGACTTCGATAATCTGTCCACAATCACCCAAACTGCATCTCGTCCAGCTGGGCTCCTCGGAAATCCCGTAACGAAATCCATAGAGATGTGCTCCCACTTCCACTCAGGTATCAGAAGCGGTTGCAACAATCCTGCAGACCTCTGATGCTCGGCCTGACTTGCTGACACACCAAGCACTTTGCTACGAACCGTGCTATTTCACGCTTCATTCCATGCCACCAGTAGTGCTGTCTCAGGTCCATGTACATCTTCATACCTCACTGGATGAATAGAATAAATCGAGCTATGAGCCTCTGTCATCAGCTCCTGCCTGATTCTCCATTAGGAACATAGAGG